>JAWWLR010000054.1:6893566-6905730 GCA_035041075.1 Acraspis erinacei
GAAACGTTTGCCAATTTTAACCTGTTAGGAAATGCATGGTTTATAATTAAGTACATTTATAAGACCCTAATGCCAATGTAAAAAAATTTCTGCACAATAATTTTATCTCTGCTTGAAATTTAAACTATTATTTTAACCATTTCTGTTGCTAAAAATACGTTATTGTCTGGTTGAAAATTACACATTTTACAGAAAATTCATTTTTTGGCTTGCAGGTTCGAACAATTTATCCGAAGAATTTTTTTCATTCATGCCTGAAAAATATTTCCTTATTGAAAACGCGTCTTTCTGGTTTCAAAAATAATTTTTTAAAGGAATTTAATCTTTTTGGCAGAAGTATAAATTATTACACTTTTTTAATTGATAGTTATTCTCTCTAATTTGAAAATTGAATTGTGTTCTGAAGAACTTAGTTATTTTGTCCAAATTTCATGTATTTTGTTTAAAAAAATTACGTTTTATGGTACAGAAGTCAGTTTTGTTTGTCTGTAATAAATATATAAATATTATTGAACGTTTTAAATTTTCATCTGAAATATTGTTTCGTTCAATTTATAAAAGATCCGGTGTTAAAACTGTCACGACCATGTATAATCTTAAGGCAGTTTTTGTGTCAAAAGTCAGATATCTGAAAAAAATAGTTTTCCATGATGAAAACTCATGAAAAAAACAAAAATCCAACGAGCAAATTTGGACCACAACGAACAAAAAAATGCTCTGATTGTAATCTGAAAAAAATGTTGTTAAAAATAAAAATTTGTGACAAAAATAAAAAAGAGGAACGAAAAATGTGAAGGCAAAAAAACCACTTCCCTTACTTCTCTTTTTCCTTCTTTCGTCTTTTTTATTTGTATTATTATTAAATTTTTACAGCAGTTTTACATCAATTTGATGGTGGGACGTTAAATGAGATTTTTAATTTGGATTTTACTCTAATTTAAATTTCTTACATTTTAATTTAGATGACTTGTATTCGAGTTAATTTCTACAATATTATGTTTTTTAATCACATAAGTGTTATACATGGTCCTGATGTAATAGGAAAGGTTAAATTATAGTATGATATCAATAAAAAATTGAGAAGCAGCATTCTTCGAAAAAGATTTTTGATTGAATGTAGAAAAAATGATGTTTTACCCCCAAAAAAATACTTTTCCTGGATAACAAATTTCGAGATTTCTCCTTTCACAGTAATTTTTGCAATAGAAAATTTGAACATACTTTAAAAAATTTTTAATGCTCACTATTAAATTTATTTATCAAAGATGTTTCAAATCATGTTAATTTTTTGAAGCCCAAAATTTACAGAACTAGACGTGAATCGGCACAGTGCTTACAACAGAATGAAATTATTATTCTTTTAAAACATCATATTCTTCTCAATCATAGATTTTTAAGTCGTGATGAAAAACATGATAATAAAGTTTCTATTTTAATTTACTAGCAAACTAGTCTTCAAGAGCAAAATTTAAATTTACATAGGATCTTTGAAGAAGGGCATAAGGATCCTTGGTTTGCAAATTGGACAGACATAAAAATTCCTGATTCAGTTACAGACAATCTCGGATTAGGTCAAGGCATTAGTAACCTGGTGATAAAAAACAAGTCAAAACAAATGATGAAAATAGTAAAAGATGTTGAATCAAATATACACAAAATTCCTATTTTAGATCAGCAGGATTTCTGAAACAAGGTGTTACACTCGTCAAAGAGATTTCTTGATACCAAATATTTGCATATTAGTAGTATGGATCTTAAGATTTCTTTAGGTTTCATGATTACGAAATAATTTCTTGGAAACAATCCTGATATAGTTTTCACGAGTGCTGATAAAGGCAGTATTGTAGATTGCATGAACAAATCAGATAATATTGGGGAAATGGAGAATTTGCTTTCTAACAGTGATAGTTTTGAATTATTACATGAGGATCGGTTAAAAAAGTGTAAAAGAGACAGTTGTATGATGCTTGAAAATTGGAGAAAGAAAGGACTTCTGCGAGAGGATATAAGATGGACTGATATTGATATTCAAGATACAGTTATAGCCAAATGTTATGGTTTGAGAAACGGTTCTAGTTGATTATGTAATGATTTCTTTAGATTTTATTGCAATTTTTCTGAGTATACCCCTTAATTTAGTTGAACAGGCAATTTTAAATAGATGGGATAATATAAAAACATGTACTGGATTATGTCAAAAAGATTTTATCGCAGGAATAGTTTTTATCATGAACTAAACTTATTTCAAATTTAAGGTATCTTTTCATAGATAAAAGTTTGCTATCACCATAGGTGCAATCATTTTTATTTTCGATAGAAAGCACGTTGCTGTTTGAAAGCCGTACAAGAGTTCACAGGCTCAAAAACATTTTGTTGCTTCTGAGTTTTGGATGACAAAATTATATTCCTCAGTATTTTTTCTCGCTAAAACCGAAGATGCAACCCTTTACCCCTATAATTTAGGATTTTCACATAACCTCAAGAACACCCAATAAGCAACCGCAAAAATTATTCACCCTGCACCATTTTCACCCTGCTCCCCTTAATCTAGTAACCCTATAAAATCATGACTCCATAATCTCCTTACTTCGTACTAATATCACCATCAGCTCAAAATCCCGTAACCTTATTCAGAAGAAGCATCTTGTTTGGGAAAACGGAACAATTTCGTGAGTTCTTCTTGTGCAACATAGTCCTGGGTAAGTAGCTCTGTATCCTCGAAATCCCTTAATAACATAACATAAAAACTTCTTCACATTTTTTATTATTAACTTCTTCCACCTGTATCAACGTCAGTAAAGCTATGATAACGATTTTATTTATTCTTTCGAACTCTCTTGTCTTCGAAAGATCTGTGCAATGGATTTCGTCTCCACTTCTTGTCACTGATCAATCTCCCTTTTACGCATCCACCAGAATTCTGCTATCATATTCTTATTCTATCTACCCTGGTAACGTCTTCCCACTTCCTTGATATCTTGATGGAAGCGTTCACCTTGTTCCGCACTGTAATCTCCAAGATTTCCGGGGGAGTTTTCCAGATGGGAATCAATAAAGTGTATTTTGTAACTTCTCAAGCAACACATTTTTTTATAGTTTTTGAGCAAGTCAAGCACTAATTCCTTGTAGTTGTCACTCTTGTGATTGCCTAAGAAAATTTGAACCGCATTCTTGAATCTCAGCAAAGGAGGAAGTAGAATTTTCGGAGGCTCGACCAAATGTTGGTTTATGACACTTTTTTATACAGTTTCTGTACGTTCTAGAGATGGCAAATCTTTCCTAACGTAATCAGTCTTGCGATCCCTGCTATCCCAAAGCAAAGGAAACCATGTCAATCAACCCCTCTCTACTACGTTAATACGACTTTGTTGAATAATAACCTTTTACAGAATTTTATCATGTCAATAGAGTCTCTGATTTTTGGGCTCCTCGAAAATTACTACTCCGATTTTTAGCGTGCATCCCTTAAAGTCTAAAACCAATCCCAACCTATCACGTAGACACGACTTTGTCAAAAAAAAACTTTTCTGCCAAATTTTCACTGTCCATAGAGTCTCTGAGTTTTGAACTCCTCGAAAATCAAACACGTAGATATGACCGTGAAATATAACATATTTTTTGAATTTTGAAAATAGCAAGGGCTCGAGGAATCGTATTTAAAACATTTTTAGTCGAAAAGCTGTTTGATATTGAAATTTCTAAGGTGTTTACTATAATTATAAAATTAAAAGCAATTATAAAGAAATTATAAATATGATTTTTGTTTGTTCAACATAAAAGATCTGAAATAAATAAACACTTATTTTAATTTACAAATGACGCCGTGCGTATGGTTTTCTTTGCGGAGATTATTTACTTAATATATATTTTAATTAAAGAATTATTATTTGGTCTTATTTGGTAATAATAAATTATCACGAAAAAATGTTTAGTTTATATCTGAGATGCCATGTGGCTTTGGATTTTTTTATATTATAAAAGGAATTATTTTCACTAGAAGCATACAATATATGGGGAATGCAAGAATGAGAGACTCTATTTCCACTGGAAAATTCTCAAAAAATGTATTTTTTGACAAATTCATATCTACATGGTAGAGAGTGGTAGATTTTTCCTGTTAACCCTAGGAGCCTTACCATTTATGGTTAGGCTGGAGCCTTAAGGGGTTGATTTTGGAAGTTTAGGGTTTTTTAGGTGACATTTTTTTCGAATTTCAAGGGCCCAAAAAAGGCCAAACTTCTGGTGGAATTGAATTTTTATTATTGTGCGATTTTAAGAAGTGGAGGTGCTGGGTTAACGTAAGCGAGTATCTCCACAAGAAAATTAATTTATCAAAGGTAAATGATCCCAAAAATTTTAAGTGGAGTCCAAAAAAGCCCAAAATTCTGAGCTATGAAAAATCCCAAAATTCGATTGTGGAGGTGCTAGCTTAACGGACCTTATAAAAGGCTCCTTTATTTTTCCCCAACACAATGTCCTCAGACCCGCCTTCGAATGAGGTTCATGATGAAAATATTTTCCTTTATATGTATAATTTCTAATTAAAATAGAATTTATATTTAGTGAGGAAAAAGTGTCCACCGGATGCAGCCAAAGATACAACGTGCCTGAGCGCATACCGATGCACAACATCTTTCTCTGCATCAGCGGGGCACTATTCCCTCATTAAATATAAAGCGGAATGGTTCTTTTTCCTTTAAGTTATTAACATGACCCAATTTTTTACCAAATTGTTTAACAAATTTCAGCTTTTGCGGCATCAGTTTAGCCAGCTTATATTTTTCACATCTTTAAGTGAAAAGCTGGGGCACAATCCCCCACTCTAAATTCGACTGGATACGTTTTTTCACTTCTTTATAAGATAGTCAACATTAACAAAGTTTCAGCTTTTGCGGCATTAGTTTTTTTTAAATATTATTTTACGTGTGTGAGAGGCTGCGGCAGCTGCATGCCTCCGAAATGCGTCAGCTGGAGGTCCATTGACATAATAGTGATACCATATAAAACATACAACAAATTTTCAGCTTTTGTGGTTTTGGTCACTAAAAAAGTTTGCTGGCTCCCGGAATATTAGTGAGACTTCTCTAGCGCTGGTTTCGTTACCTCAGAGAACTGGAGACTGGATCATTCCACATATCTTCCTTAGAAGCCGTGTCCACATCTCCAGTGTTCTTCAAGGTAGCAGGATTTCAAATTCCAGACAAGAATGCTAGATCTTTTTACGATTGCAATCATAGAAAGTGGTAGTGGTGGCAGTAATAGTAGCGTTATTAGTATTAGTAGTGGTTTTCGGTTTAAAAATTTTTAATCTACCGTGAAAGAATTCAATTTCATAAATGTTGCAAAAAAGATAGTAGACTACAAGCATACTGAGGTGTCAGAAACGTCAGAAAGGGGTTTAAAAAATAATAATAAAGTAGAACTTGATTCATGACTTTACTCACGTAACTCTTATGATTTCGGGGTTTTGAGGTTATGGTGTTAGGAGATTTCGGGGTTATAGACCTATTTACGCATGACTATGTTGCACAAGAAAAACTCACGAAATTGTTCTGTTGTCGCAAGCAACATTTTTTTCTAAATGAGGCTACGGAATTTAGATGTTATGAGGTTTTGTTATTACGAGAAAATGGCACATGGTAAATAACTGTTGCGGTCCCAGTGGTTTATTGGGTGTTTTTAGGTTATGTCAAAATCCTGACATGTAGGGGTTAAACTGTTGCATATACTGTTTCAGCGGGAAAAAATACATAGGAATATCAAACAAGTTTTTGAATTTTTTCAAAAAATCGAAAATTAACATCTCTTGATTGGACAAAAAATAATAAAAAACCTAAAATTGTACTTTGCGCTAAAACTGAGCAAGATACAAAAAGGAAAATGAATCAGGTATTTAAGGATAGTCAAAAAATAACATTAAAAATAAAAAAAAAATTTTTTTAACAATGCCACAAATGCTAAAATAAAAATCGCACATATGTGAATAAAAGACTCAGAAAATGAGAATAATGTGGATAACGGGTTTTCAAATAAAAATTGTCATGTGTTGAAAAGATTATGTGAAAATTATATCAAGATTGAAAGCTTAACTGCAATAAAATGAAGTGGTGATATTACCAGAATTCAGCGTTTCTTTTTGATTTAAATAATTTTGTCCATTTATTTACGGATAAATTATTTATCACTCACATCTATAACCTCTTTTTTGTTAGAATTAAATATGAACATCTTAATCTTATCTCAATGTTCATGATTTGAAATCCAAGTGCACAAAAAGAAAATGATAATTTTTATCCAGCGATCTCCAGAAAAAAAGGATACATTTTTTTCCTTCATAATCATGTCCCTGATGGCATTAGAAATAAATACCAAAAAAGTTGCACATCTGATCGGCGCCGCATACACCCCTAGACTCCATAAGCACCCCTTAAACGGCCAGCAGCGTTCGTTTTTGGCTATTATATACGAAAGGGTGCACCGGAGGACAAAAATGAATAGTATTAAAAATATTGAGAACAGAATTTTCAATAAAAAAGGTCCTATACACTTTTACAGTACAGTCCATAGGTGATGCGCAATTAGCTTCATGACTGGGGGTATGTTTTGGGGAGTGGCGCGAAATACACTTCTGCGCTTAGTTTTCGGCACATAGTTCATAAAAGGGTAGTTTTTTAAAACAAAAATGCATAGAAGAAAATTTGTAGAGCAGAAAATTTCCTTTTCGTACCAATACATTATTTTGCATTAAATCAATTTGGAAACTTATAATTCATTTTTTTAAAGTGTACGTACAAGCACTAGGATCTCTTTTCCACACTACCTGTAAGGTAGAGTTTTTAATGCTTTTTGTAAATTGTGCATTTCAAAGGAAATGTAACAATTAAAAAATAGTTTTTTTTTATTATAAACCCCTTTATTTCTGGCAGAGATTGCTTTACTGAGACGTTAAACTCTCATCAACAATTGTAGCTGGTACGAAGAGTATCCAACGTCAAGAACGATTCCTAAAAAATATTTCACCTGAAATAAAGCTCTAGTTATTTCTCAATTACAAAAAATACTTGAATATGAAGGATTTGAGACGTTCGTTGTTACAGATGATGCTGATGTGTTAATTATTTAGACTGCTATAAGACAGTCTCATTATAATAACTCTGTTGAAGTCGGTCAATATTTTCACTTTTCTTCATTTTTGTTCTCCGATACATCCTTTCGTATATAATAGCCAAAACCCAAAGCTCTAATGGATGTTTTTCGAGACTAGGGGTCTATGCGGCGCCGATCCGATGGGGAACTTTTTTAGTATTAATTTCTAATGCCATCAGGGATATAATCATGAAGAAAGAGAAATTTTATCTTCTTTCTGGAAAATAGTCTAATTTCCCCGGACAATTTACTAACTGATTTAGTAATCTTTTCTCATAAGATTAACTGGAAAACTAGTAATTAATTTAATAAGGCTTATTATTCGAAATTAATACGACTTTTTAAATTAATACTTTAAATCATATTGAGGGAGTAGGTGTCAAGTTTCCAGCAAAGGGTACACTTTTGTATCTATACTTCAATGTTTCCATTACTAATCAAATATTAACCGATTTTCATGAATCTTTTGCCAATTTCTGAAAAAAATTATATTAATAAACTAATCCTGCCAACTAAAATTGAATGTTTGATTAGAGATCTGCCAAATCAAAACACAACTAACACTTAGTATCACTTCAATTTTTCTCTACTGTTCTCTCGTTTTTGATTATTAAATAAAATATAAACATTTTATCAGAAAACCGGATGTGTCCAAGACGATAGAATAATATTTAGATGACTTCTGCAAGAAATGAGACAAACATATTCGAAATTGCGGGCAAAATCTTACAATCCTTTTTATATATCTGATAAATCCCATTAAGCGCTCGAAACCGCGTAGAAGTATTGTCCACTCAGGACAATAAATCGATAATAAAACAAGTGAACGAAACGCAAAACAAAATATATCTATCAAAATATCAAAATGTATCTATTCAACTTGACGCGGCCGATACATTTTTAGGATGAAACTTGTTAATTCGACAATTATCTCTGAAGATAAATAAGAAAAACTTGGAACAATTTTCGAACAAAAATTGATTTTTTATAAAACACAACTCGAGATTATTCGGCAGCTTGCTGATAAAAATTCTTGGAATTTGTACATTGTATTCTAAACATATAAGGGATGACAATAAGAAGCGTACTTTGTTTAAAAAAGTCGTATGTTTATTTTTGTTTAGTAAAAACTTAATTCTGAACGAAAACCACGTTCTCTAACTTCGACCAAAGGGTCATCGAAAATTTGCATAAAATTACAGTAAGGGGTCACTAACGATGCATTTTTAGTGGTTTGCGCAAAATAAAAATGGCTCGATTCGTGGACTAATGTTAAAAATATGAATTTGTTTATAAATCTTGTTTAAATAATTAACAGTTGTTGTTAATTTGAAAAATGAGAGTAAGGAGACATTGGCAATACATTTTTAGTGTCATATGTTCATAATACAAAATAAAACAAAGGATTCTGATGTTAAACGAATAATTATATATTTTTCAAAATATTCCTTACATTTCGACCTTATTGCAGGTCTTCTTCAGAGTTAAGTATCACCTAAGTCAAAATTTTTAAAAAATTATACTGAGGTCTCAAATTTGTAAAAACTGCATTTTTTAGACTGACACTGGGTTTTGTTTTGGACGTACGTTCGACTACACAGTTCGCTAGAGATGAAGCTAGTTTTAAATGTGTGAACCACAAGGCTCATATTAAACTGCCATCACAAATGAAAAACCGCCAAATTTAAATTTTGATAATTCTAAATTTATTTAAATTTTAAGAAAACTATTCTCTATAAAATTATTTGGTTAATATTATTAATATTTAATATTTATGTTTTTAAATTAATAAAAATTTTAATAGATTCATTAATAAAACTGGATTCAATCAATCTTCTTTTATGTGTATTAATTTCTTTAGATAAAATTTAAATATTATGAATTTCAACATCAAAATGATGATTTGATCGCCATGCATGTTGTGATAAACCTGAATTTTGATTTCACTGTTCACAATTCTCTTTTATGTTCATTTATACGAGTTTTAAGTCTCCTGGCAGTTTCTGCGATGTAAACGTTCTTAAAACCTTTGCATTTTATCAAATATTCAACTCTAGATACATGCTCTTCATTATCTTTATCTTTATTTAAAGAAATGGAATTTATTTAGTGTTTGGTTATTAGCAAAATACACATTTATATTATATTTTTTTAGTGAAAATCTAAGACGTACTGAGATATTTTCAATGTATGCTAAAGAACCTTTCACGTATGTTGTTTTGTGTGTTTTATTCCATTTTTTATTTTTTTTAAGACTTATTAAATATCCCAAACACTCTTTCTTTAATTAAATTATTCATTTGTTTCAATGGATAATTGTTTTGTACTAAAGGTTTTTTTTCAATTGACATGAATTTTCTTTCCGGAATTTGATGTCACTTAATTTGATACAGCTATCTACTAATCCTTTGATTAAACCTATTTTTGGAGCAAATAAATGATGTGATGTGAATTCTCACTTAAATAACTTTCTGACCATGAATGTTTCTTGTACCTATTTGTGATTAAGTTTCCATCTGGAGTTTTTATAAATGATAAATCCTGATATGTTGTTTTATTATTATTTTCTTCTTATATGGTAAATTTTATTGAATCTTCTAAGCTGTTAAAGGTACTTAAAGTATTACTAAGAGTATTTGATTATAAATTCGTTTTGAGTCATTTTTGTTAAGTTTCTGAATCTATTTAATTTTCCCTAAGTGCAATCTAATGCAAGGTACAATGGAATACTATCGAACATTGATACTATATGCAACGAAACTGTTGAATGAGAATGAGGAACTTTATTATTTTTAAGTTTTTCTTTTAAATTCCAACTATTTTTCACAAACGCTTCAGTTTTTTCCTGAAACTGGATTTAAACAATTTTAAATATATTTAGGTAGATTATAGGTAGGAGAACCAACCGCTGATACAATTAAACAACATTTTAGATCAGGCTTGTGAACCTTTAGGAGAGCAGATGCTTTAGATACTACCGTATTACGTATTTTAATCTATACAACATGCTTTCATTTATCAATATCTTTTTCCCCATCTAATAGCAATTTCATTACACTTCTGTTCAAGAGTTGGAACCATGCTAGTTTTTATCCTTTCCCAGAGAACGTTTGTCGTGTGTGTTGATTATGTTCTATATTCCTACCCACTTCTTTGTTACTTATTTGTTCTAAAATGCTTCCATTCACTGTTCGAGCATCTGATTCGCTTCTGGTATCGTTATTTCTAAAAGAACCATTACCGTTGTATTTTTGTCTTACAATCTCAAACTCTCTGTTATTTGAATCGCGTATAATGTTTTTCTTGGTTTCGATTAAGAATTCTTCCACATTCCGTCTTTTAACAATTATTCCCGGTCTTTCGAATATTTGATTATTCTCATTTTGTATTCACACTCTATCCCCAACGAAAAAATCTGGAAGCATTCTTCCTTCTTGGTCCAAATACATTTTTTGTATATTTTGCCTGTCCTGCAATTTCTCTCTGATCGCATCTCTGGCGATCCAATTTCTGACCAAATCATTGTGTTTCTATATTCCAGTAAAACAAAATATGCATCTTTATTATCAAATTCCGCTTTTTTCAACATACGCTTAACCGTTTGTTTTGACCATTTCGACCATTCCATTCCTTTGAGGATGTCTTGCTGATGTGGTTATATGCTTAATATCCAAAGTTTTTGCAAAATCACTGAATTTTTTACTTGTATATTGGGTACCCCAATCTGACAGTAAAATTTTTCGTATTCCGTACCTTGTAAAACTATAGGTTAAAGCGTTTATCGAAGCTTCGCTTTTAATTTCAGGAGTTTTGCCTATTTCAACTTATTTAGAAAAGTAATATGTTATCATCACATAATTATTATTTTTTTATTCTAATATATCTGTACCTATTTTAATCCAAGGTGCATTTGGTACCCCATGTGGCGTTCGCGGTTCTTCAGAATTTTTTTTTTGAAAAAGCAAACATATTTCACAATCTAAAATCATTTCCTCTATCTGCTTATTGATTCCCGACCAAAACATAGTTTCTCGTGATTTATTCTTAGTTTATTCTAATCCTAAATGAATTTAATGTAACCCACTCAACATTTCTTTCCTTAGGCTGCGAGTAACTACAATTCGTTCATTTCTTTTCTTCCCTTTTCCCGGTTTAAACGTTACTTTCACATCATAGGGTTGTAACCTTAATCTAAATTCTTTATAGTCTAATTGGAGTCGCATTTAGTGGTTTCAACATGATCGGTATTAAAGGTTTATGATCACTCTCAACTATCACTTGTTTTCCGTAAATATATTGATGAACACGTTCACACCCGAAAACGATTGCAAATGATTCTTTTTCTATTTGAGCCAATGCTCTTTGAGTATCAGTCAACGCTTTTGAATCCGTATTATGATCAGAATACTGCAAAATCGAAGTATTCCTTAACGTAGCTTTTCCTTCTTTTAGCGATTTTATCCTAACTTCAGTCCATATGAATTTATTATCCACTTTTAACATATCTCTTAATGGAGCTGTCAAACTACTCGCCATATTCACAAAATTTGATATATCATTAATAATTCTTAAGAAGGTTTCGATCTCATATGCGTCATCAGGTCTCTCCATTTTCAAAATTGCATCCACTTTTTCGTGACCTATTTTAATACCTTTATCCGTAAAAACATCCCCTAAAAACTTTACTCTGCGTAATCCTATCTTAAATTTGTCCTTATTTAGCATAATATTATATTCTCTTGCTCTTTCTAGAACTTTTAAAAGTCTCATCATGTTCAGTTTTATCGTTTCCCAATATGATGAAATCATTAATATAAATAGCTACATTGGAAATTTCCTCAAAAATTGCAGTTAATTTTGTATGAAAAATTTCTGGACTATTTTTACCCCACATGACAACCTAAGGTAACGATAACTTCCATACGTTGCCTGGAAAGTAGTGATTTTCCAGCTTTCTGCATCTAATTTGACTTGGTGAAATGCTTTGCTAGCATCTAACCCTGTAAAGAATTTTGAAC
>JAWWLR010000054.1:6986425-6998372 GCA_035041075.1 Acraspis erinacei
GTCACTTAATCAAAATTGATGCTTATTTCAATAAACTACATTTAAAAATGCACTGATAGGCTATTTTTTGACATACTAACTTATGGTTCTCATAGCGTAATCAAATTTTAATAACTAATTTTCAAAATTACAGGGGCATTACAAGGACATCAACATTTATTATTGTTAAGAACCATTTTTCAAAACTATTAATCAGTAAAAACTAGAAGGGCTGATAGACAAAGAGCACTAAAAAAAGAGTCAGAGCAAAAGTCAGTTATTTTTTTTTGCCCACGCCCACGTCTAAAACCATAGAGATATTATTAATAGAGGAGGGGAGCCAGGCCTCCGAGTATCCATGGCAAAGAGAGAGACAAAGGATAGATTAGACAGCAGAGGTTACATAGGTGAGATGTTTAATTATTGATGAATAATTCAACAATAATACATTTTCATAAAAACTTATTGCCTAATATTGGGCCTAGAAATCTATAGAAATATGTTCTGGATATGCATTTTAGAAAAATACGAGATTTTTTATTAAGTATATACAATAGTTAATCATATTTTATTATAAAATATTGACTTATTCACGTGTGCTTATCTCTACATCCTAAGCTGTCGAATCGATTTTTCAAGAATTTACCATGTCTTGGATAGTTTTCAATATTTTGACTGTTCAGTGTAAAAAAAAAAAAAAATTCATAAGTGAAAAAAGTGGTACCATTTAAAATACTATCCCTGACCTGGAAACGTACATCAAACTGTTTTTTATATGGATTTTAGAAAAATACGGTATCTTATACATTTAAAACTTTATTTAATTATGTTTTATGTTAAAAAATCAATTTATTTCACCTATGCTCACCTTATCATCCTTATCCCTGTCTGCGGCAACAAATTCTGTATAAGATTTTCAAAAAATTCCGATATCTTGAAAATTTAATGGCTATATTTTTCATAAGCTTGGCTACTCTCTTAAAATTAGCCAGTCAAATTTCACCGATTTTGAGTGACATTCGACTCTTTGAAACAGCCAGAAATGTGTCTTCGTCAAAGGTGGATCCAAGTTAAACTCAAGTGGCCTCCCGCTTTCATTCGAAAGATATTATACATATCCCCTGCTTATGGCATCCAGGCCACAAATATCTATACCACGAACACTAGTTACATAATAAAGTTCGTTTTTACTCGAGAAATGCAAAGACCCGACCGACAACTTTGATTTAACAAATTCATATCATGAATTTGTTTAATAAAACTTGGCGAAGTAATTTGTAGAAAAATATTCATAATAAAATATATAATAAATCTTTTTGATAAAACGCCCTAAGGAATTTAAAAAAATGAATGAACTCGGAAAAAATAGTATATATGCTGCCTGTCGATATAACTACATTCCAACAATCGCGATAAATAAATTTTCAGACAGCTTAGTACTGCAGCAATTCAGACTGCTCGCGGAAAGAAAAGCTTTAAAAAACATCAATTTCCCACATCTTCAGTATATGAGCTTTTCAAATTCATTGTCAAGGAGATTTCTTTGGTTCTATGTAGCCTTCCCATTAAATCGGTTTTCATAATTTAAACAAAAAATTCTTTAAGAAAGTAAAAAAAGTTCATTATTTTGAAAAATAAAACATTTTCAAGTTTGGGGTTGTGAAAGTCCTTATAATATTTTGAATACCTATAGACATTTGCAGTTTATTAGTTTATAAGGTATACATTTATCATTTGAAACCTTTTTGTAGTAAAATATAAACAAAATTACCTGTATCGAAAACTCATATCGAAAAATCAAAATCCTTTTGTAATGAAGCTTTTGACAAAGTTCACTGGAATAAGCATATTTAAATATAAAATAAAACCTTATACTGGATTTATATATTTTTTATTTGGTTTGTCCCAGGGATAATGCTGTCCCTAATGTAAAGGCTCTCTCCTAATTCCTTCAAATTTGCTGTTATTAATAAATCCTCATGTAAAGAGTCCAATTTTATTATGTTAAGTTCTACTCCGGTAACAACTAAAAATGAGGCTTCCTTTCCCAAAAATTCTGTAGATAAAAACTCTACGACCGGAGATTCTCGGTCGAGCTTTGTGTGTAAGCTTTTACGCGTTTCTTTAGGATTTGTTGAAGCCGAACTGGTAAAATCGTCTTCAAATTTATTTAAGGGTTTATGAATCAAAGAATCATTCTTTCGAAATATTCTTCAAGGTCTTGAATGTTAATTTAAACGACAGACCAGGTACTGCAGATGTTCTTCAATGTCATCCTCAACTTTCCCTTAGTTCTCCAAATTTAGAAATATATTTACTTAGGGTTCAACTTAGCCATCTCCACCACTTAACTACTGTATAGTTTCAAAAATGCAATTCTTGCTCGTCCTTGGATGATTCATGCCTTCTACCTGAAACAACTGCATTTTCCAAATCCCCTACACTAACGCTTTTCCCCAATCACTTACTAACTACACAGAAGCACCATCGACCTGAGTCAGTCGATTTTGAAAATTCGAAAGAAAACCATCTCTGCAAATTGTAATCACTCGCGCAATAATTGTTAAACGCATAATAGTTTCAATAAACGGTGACATTTTCTATCGGAATCGTGCCTCTTTTATTCGAAACACCTTTGAATCCTTGTTCAAAAATTCAAGGATTGACCGTCACGCAATAAATTAAATATTTGCGTAAATGATGGTCCGCAATGTCAACATGGTCCTTTGAAATTGTGCCGTGAAAGGCAAATTACCGAACTGTGAACTCGTGCAGTAAATAATTAAAAAATTTTAATTTGAACTTGTGTACTTGTGCTGTGAGTGGTGAACTGTGGCTCTCTACAAACTCTACATATCTTGAGTAGAACGATCGACAGCACCATTGTATCCGATGAAACGTAATTAAGGCGAACCCGTTGAAAGTCTACAGCAGTGAGCAGAGTCAACGAAACCGTAAGTCTACCTGACATGTTAATAATTGAATCGTCTATCCTTTTATAATTTTCCATCCTTTATCAAGCGTATTTGAATGTTTCTATCTCAGTTGTAAAATAAAATTCTAAATTCGTAAAATGGACCCAGAGACCGAATCCCTCTTCAAAAGGCTCGTCCGATCACGTGCCCCGCTGAAAGGTAAAATAACAGGTCTGAAAAATTATTTGAACAGACCTGTCGCAGAACGAATTAGAGATGAATTAATCGAAAAATGCGAAGGTCTTAAAGAAATACGCGATAAATTTAACGGAATTCAATCACAAATAGAAGCCCTAGTCAGTAATCAAGATTTTAAGAAAGAACAACTAGAGAGAGAAAACTTTGAAGAAGAACTTTGTTTTGCACTAGCAAAGGCTAATGCATACATTAATAACGATCAAACCGCTCCTTTGTCCGTTCAATCCACAAGCTTAATTAACACAGTGAATAATTCTAATCAAAATAATCAGAATTCTAATCCGCAAGATAATTTTAGCACTAATAATGATCAACTAGACATTTTATCACTTCAACCTCCAACTTCAATGAGCGCAGCTTCTTCTCCCTTCGGTGCAGGTAATTCGAACCTTTCAATTCTTCCTGTCGCATGTGGCTCGAAGATTCATAGCAATAGCATTCAGAATAATTCGGAAACTAATCCAATAACCAGACATTAATCAAACGTGAACGCGAATCACTTACCCGCACAATCATCGCTCTTAGATATGATCAATATCGGAAGCGAATCAAACTATCGAATACCCCGAGCAGACTTGCCCAAATTCGAAGGGTCATACGAAAAATGGCCTGGATTTAGGGACACCTTTAAATCGGCTATACATAATAGTAATAAATTTTCTGTTGCGGAAAAGTTAATGTATCTGCGATCTTGTCTGCATGGCAAAGCAGCAGAAAAAATTGAGTCGCTAGAAACTACCGCGGCTAATTACCAGGTAGCTTGGTCCATTTTAGAAAAATATTACGATGATCCCCTTGCTATAATAAATAATCGTATACGTGCTCTTTTTGAAATGTCTCCCTGTCAACATGCGTCAGCGTCTGCTTTAGGAGAGATTCTTGACGACGCGACTAAACATTATCGAGTACTTGAAGTGTTAGAAAAACCTTTCTTAGAATCATTTCCGATTTACCTTTTAGTGTCAAAACTCGATCATCAATCGCGAATAAAATGGAAGGAAGAAACCCAAGGTAATTCCTCTCCAAAAATGAACGAATTATTAGACTTTTTGCACTCTCGCAGAAAGATACTCGAAACGTATAAGCCCAGCAAGGGCGAGAAATCGGATCAACATGATAAGAACAAGAATTGACGAACGTACGCGAATAACGATCCTCATAATTCTCATTCCTATGCGACTCAATATAGATCCTTTTGTCATTTATGCAAGGGTTCTCACTTCACTCAATATTGCGAAAATTTAATAAACTCAAGCGACCCCGAACGAATAAACATAATAAAAAAGCAAATTTATGCTTTAACTGTCTTAATTCGAATCATCGTGTAGAGGATTGTAAATCAGATCACTGTAAAATGTGTAGCAAAAGGCATCACACAAACGACAGACCCTCTCAATCGAATCACGTAAGCACATTTTATTCAAAAAAGAAACAACAAGGTGAAAGTCTTTTGACAAGTGCAATCGTTGAGATAATGGATAGAAATGAAACTTATGGCGAATGTAGATTTATTCTGGATTCTTGTTCACAACCACATCTTTTGAGGGCACGAATGTTATCAAAAATAGGACTTCCGAAACGTGACATTAATGTTCCCCTGGGTGCCGTAAACTCACTATTGTCATGCATCAAATACATGACACAAACGAAAGTCAAATCGCGCTTAAACAATTTTTCTCTAAATCTCGAATTCTTGGTAGTAGATGAAATTAATGAACTGTTACCTTCAAGACCGTTAAATAAAATAAATTTCAATATTCCAAATAATATAAAACTAGCTGATCCATCCTTCAATAACCCAGGCCCAGTGGACGGTATCATTGGAGCTGAATACTTTTTGCAACTCTTGAAACAAGGTCAAATCAAGCTTCCTGGTCACAATACCGTATTACAAAATACCATTTTTGGATGGGTTGTAGCAGGTAAGACGATCCTCACAAGCCCAGTAAGACAAGCTTCCTGTCACCTTATCAAAATGTCGTTGAATAGCCAATTAGAGAAATTTTGTACAATCGAAAATTGTCCGGAAAAGAAAATCTTATCGGTAGAAGAAAACGAATGCGAGACTTATTATCAGAAGCACACTACTCGTGATTCAGTAAGCGGAAAGTACTGTGTTAAACTTCCTTTTAGAGAAAATGTAGGCGAGGTAGGGGAGTCATCCACCAATGCGCTGAAATGATTATATGCCCTTGAACGAAACTTTATCAAAAAACCAGAAATTAGAAAACTTTACATCGAAAACTTGAGAACTTATCAAACGAACGGTTACATGTCCGAAGTAAAAACAGTCTCTAAAAATAAAGGCTATTATTTGCCTCACCACGCGGGTATAAAAAATACTAGCTTGAAAACACAATTTCGCATCGTATTCGATGGTTCAGCGAAAACAGCTACAGGCCTATCATTGAATGACGCGCTCATGGTAGGTCCTACTATCCAAGATAACCTTTTGGTTTATTAGTGCGTTTTCGATCCCACCCCTACGTCCTAACAGCTGACATCGAAAGAATGTATTTGCAGACACCAGTTCATTCCGATGATCGAAAATATCAAAAGATTCTGTGGCGCGAAGAACCTACAGGTCAGATAAAAACTTACGAATTGAACACTGTGAGATTTGGAACTTCCGCTGCTCCCTTTTTAGCGATTCAATCACTACATCAATTAGCGGACGTAGAAGCGAACTCTTTTCCTAGGGCCGCTAAAGTTTTGAAAAATGATTTTACGTCGACGATATGCTCAGTATCAAAGAGGCTGAACAATTGCGTAACGATTTAATCGAACTAACACGAAAGGGTGGCTTAAATTTGAGAAAATGGAGAAAACGAGATTTAATCGTGTTCATCGTAAATCGAAACGATCTAACAAAAAAGACATTAACGAAACACGAAATTATCTCCCAAATTGCGTAATTGTTTGATCCTCTCGGCCTTCTCTGTCCCGTTATAGTAAACGGAAAAATTTTGATTCAACAATCGTGGCTTCTAAATTTAGGATGGAACACACCGGTTCCAATCGAAGTTTATAATGCATGGCGAGAATATTACGAACAGCTACCACTTTTATCTAGTTTACACGTTGATCGGAAGTTCTGTGTAGAAAACCATTGCACGCTCCAATTACACGGATTTAGTGACGCCAGCGAAAAAGCGTACGGAGCTGCTATCTACATTAGATCTGCGCCAAATCAGGGAAGATACAAAACGTATTTAGTTTGCTCGAAAACGAGAGCCGCCCCCGTCAAATCGATATCTTGACCATGATTAGAGCTATTTGCTACACTGGATCAAAGCTCCTCTTAACTTACTCCCGACCTTTGAAAGAAAACGCGTTTCTAACATCGCAACCATAGCCAGTACTATACCGAATTATGAATGGCGACACGTTCGGTGAAAGAGCAACCCTGCTGATTTCATTTCGCGAGGTCTCATGCCTAGTGAATCAATTGATTCTCAATTGTCGTTGAATGGGCCAACGTGGATTAATGAAAATGAAAATCTTTGGCCGGAACCAGTCCTGATATTCTCTGAAAAGCGGAAATCAACGGAACCCGTTCCGTCCCTCTCAGTCAACAAAATTAAAATTTTAGAGTCGAATTCTGAGTCACGCAAGTTAAGGATTCCTAAAAATATATTATAGCATTTTTCTTCTTCCGAGGTAGAATTGATAACTATAATCTCTCCTTTGCACAAAAACATCCAGCGCTTTTACCACTGCATTATTTTACTGATATATTAATTCGAGAAGAACACATAAAAACTATGCATGGGGTGATACAAACTACTGTTAATGCCCTACATCAAAAATTTTGGATTACGAACGGACGAAATACGGTCAAACAAATAATACATAAATGTGTAATTTGCGCTCGCGCTAAACCATCTACTCCACAATATGTGATGGGAGATCTACCAAAAAGTCGTCTTTCTCTGGAATGTCCTTTCTTAGTAACTGGTATTCATTATTGCGGGCCGATCTTTATTAAAGAAAAACGACACATAAACCGGAACAAAATTAAGATTTTCACAGCGATTTTCGTTTGCTTCGCTACTAAAGCTGTTCATATCGAGCTCGTTAGTGATCTCACGACCGAGGCTTTCTTGGCCGCTTTACGGCGATTCTTTAGTAGTCGTGGTCTGAGTTCAGATCTGTATTCAGACAATGGCACACATTTTTTTGGCACCAAAAATGAGAATGGGGAAATTCAAAATCTTTTGTCTTCTCATGAACACAACGAGCCGGTAGGGAGAGCGCTGACAAAGGACAATATCGCGTGGCACGTGATCCCAGCTCGATCTCCACATTTTGGTGGGATTTGGGAGGCCGCGGTCAAATCATTTAAGCACCACCTTCTGCGAGTCCTACTCGAAGTCCTACTATGAAGATTTACTCACTTTAACCACTGAGATAGAGGCAGTCCTAAATTCGCGACCTTTGACACCCATCTCTGCAGATTCCAACGACCGTTCTGCCTTGACACCTGCTCACTTCCTTATAGGCGATTCCTTTAAAAGCATGGAAGAATGACATTTAGCAAAAGTTCCGGAAGCACGTTTATCATCATGGCAACGAGTTCAGCAGATGCGCCAACATTTTTGGTCGCGTTGGTATAAAGACTACCTTCACCAATTGAACGTAAAAAGGAAATGGCATAACAATAATATCACAAACGTAAAAATCGGTGACATTGCCACTATACGCGATGATAATGTACCCCCTATTCAATGGACTCTTGGCCGAATTGTAGCAGTGCATCCAGGCAGCGACAAAATCATACGAGTAGTCACCGTGAAAACACACAAGGGAGAGTACAAAAGAAGTGTAAAAAAGATTTCTCCTTTGACAGTAGAAATTAAGAGTAATTTCTAGATCTAAAATTCTATTATAAAATATAGTAAACTGTATTTCTTATACAAATTGTTCTTCTCATTTATGTTTCTGTCTATACGAATCACCTATATTTCATATTCTTTTTTTATAGGCGAATAAAATGCTATTCTAAGTCATTACACATGCCGGTACCTTTTACAATGTTAGTTACCAAACAATTATTTAGACGTATTTTTCATGATTGTATCTGTTATATTTTATTACGTGCATTTTATCTTGTTTTGAACTTGACCATTCAAGGGGGCCGGCATGTTCAAGCCGAACTGGTAAAATCGTCTTCAAATTTATTTAGGGGTTTATGAACCAAAGCATAATTCTTGCGAAATATTCTTCAAGGTCTTGAATTGCAATTTAAATGGCAGGCCAGGTAGTGCAGATGTTCTATAATGTCATCCTCAACTTTCCCTTCGTCCACGAAATTTAGGAATATATTTACTTAGGGTTCAACTTAGCCATCTTCGCCACTTAACTACTGTATAGTTTATAAAATGCGATTCTTGCTCGACCTTGGATGATTCATGCCTTCTACCTGAAACAACTGCATTTTCCTAATCCCCTCCTCTAACACTTTCCCCGTCCATCTACCCACCACACGGGAGCACCATCATCCTGAGTCGGTCGAAATTGGAAATTCGAAAGAAAACCATCTCTGGAAAATGTAATCACTTGCGCAATAATTATTAAACGCACAATAGTTTCAATAAACGGTGACATTTTCAATCGTAATCGTGCCTCTTTTATCCGAAAAACCTTTGGATCCCTGTTCAAACATTCTAGGAGTAACCGTCACGCAATAAACGAAATATTTGCGTAAATGATGGTCTGCAACGTCAACATGGTCCTTCGAGCCGGATATAGGCTTAACGAAAGGATTTACATCCATAGTTTAATAAAGAACTTACAGATGTTTCACAAGAGAAATACCTAGACAACAATCCTTAACTCCGAATTCGTGCAGTGTATAGTGGACGATTCAAAGAACTTGTGGTGTGAAATGCGAACTGTTTAACTGTGAACTTGTGCATATAATTGTAATAAATTTTCTGATGCGGAAAAGCTAATTTATCTGCGATCTTGTCTACACGTCAAAGCAGCAGAAAAAATTGAGTCTACCGCGGCAAATTACCAAGTAGCTTGGTCTATTTTAGAAAAATATTACGATGATCCCCTTTCTATAATAAATAATCGTATGCGTGCTCTTTTATAATTGTTTCCCTTTCAAAATGCGTCAGCGTCCGCTTTAGGAAAGATTCTTGACAGCCCAAGGTAATTCCTCTCCAAAAATGAGCGAATTATCAGACTTTTTGAACTCTCACAGATAGATACTCGAAACGTATAAGGACAGCAAGGGCGAGAAATCGGATCAACATGATAAGAACAAGAATCGACGAACGTATGCGAATAACGATAATCATAATTCTCATTCATATGCGACTCAATATAGAGTCTTTTGTCATTTACACAAGGGTTCTCACTACACTCAATATTGCGAAAATCTAGTAAATTCAAGCGTCCCCGAACGAATAAACATCATAAAAAAAGTAAATTTGTGCTTTAACTGTCTTAAATCGAATCATCGTCTAGAGGATTTTAATTCATATCACTGTAAAATTTTTAGCAAAAGGCATCACACAATTTTACATATTGAAAAAGACAAAACAGATAAAAATTCTCACGCGATTCCCGCGAACGAAAGCGAGATGCCCTCTCAATCGACTCACGTGAACACATTTTATTCAAAAAAGAAACAACAAAGTGAAAGTCTTTTGACAACTGCAATCGCTGAGATAATGGATAGGAACGGAACTTATAGCGAATGTAGATTTCTTTTTGATTCTTGTTCACAACCACATCTTTTGACGTCACGATTGGTATCAAAACTAGGACTTCTGAAACGTGACATTAATGTTCCCCTGGGTGCCGTAAAATCACTACCGTCATGCATCAAATACATGATACAAACGAAAGTCAAATCACGCTTAAACAATTTTTCTTTAAATCTCGAATTCTTGGTAGTAGATGAAATTAATGAACTGTTACCTTCAAGCCCGTTAAATAAAATAAATTTCAATATTCCAAATAATATGAAACTAGCTGATCCATCCTTCAATAGCCCAGGCCCAGTGGACGTCATCATTGCAGCTGAGTATTTTTTGCAACTCTTGAAACAAGGTCAAATCAAGCTTCCCGGTAACAATAACCTATTAGAGAAATTTTGGACAATCTAAAACTGTCCGGAAAAGAAAATCTTATCGGTAGAAGAAAAAAACCAGAAGTTAAAAACTTTACATCGAAAACTTGAGAACTTATCAAACGAACGGTTACATGTCCGAAATAAAAGCAGTCTCTAAAAATCAAGGCCATTATTTGCCTCACCACGCGGTTATAAAAAATACTAGCTTGACAACACAATTACGCGTCGTATTCGATGGTTTAGCGAAAACAGCTACAGGTCTATCATTGAACAGCGTGCTCATGGTAGGTCCTACTAGCCTAGATAACCTTTTTGCTTTATTAGTGCGTTTTGGATCACACACCTACGCCCTAATAGCTGACATCGAAAAAATGTATTTGCAGACAACAGTTCATGCCGATGACCGAAAATATCAAAAGATTCTGTGGCGCGAAGAACCTACAGATCAGATAAAAACTTACGAGTTGAACACTGCGACTTTTCGAACTGCCGCCGCTCCCCTTTTAGCGATTCGGTCACAACATCACTTAGCGGATGATGAAGCAAACTCTTTTTGTAGGGCTGATAAGGTTTTGAAAAATTATTTTTACGTCAACGGTATGCTCACCGGAGCCTCGGCTATCAAAGAGGCTGAACAATTGCGTAACGAGTGAATCGAACTAACAAGAAAGGGTGGCTTAAATGTGAGAACCTGGGCCTCAAATGATTCATGGCTAATGAAACCACTATTAAATTGTCATAATAAACCATTTTTTCCAATTAAATTTGGATACTACAGCGAAAACTCTGGGTATTCATTGGAATGCACAACGAGATTTAATCGTGTTCACCGCAAATCGAAACGATCTAACAAAAAAGACATTAATGAAACGCGAAATTCTCTCTCAAATTGCGCAATTGTTTGATCCTCTCGGCCTTCTTGGTCCCGTTATAGTATACGGAAAAATGTTTATGCAACAATTATAGCGTCTAAATTTACAATGAGACACACCGGTTCCAATAGAAGTTTATAATGCATGGCGTGAATATTACAAACAGCTACCACTTTTATCTAGTTTACAACTTGATCGAAAGTTCTGTGTAGAAGAGCATTGCACGCTCCAATTACATGGATTTAGCAACGCTAGCGAAATAGCGTACGGAGCTGCTATCTACATTTGATCTGCGTCAAATCAGGGAAGATACGAAACTCATTTAATTTGCTCGAAATCGAGCGTCGCTCCGGTCAAATCTTTATCTTTACTGCGATTAGAGCTGTCAGCAGCTCTTTTATTAGCTCAGTTATACGAAGCGACATCTCAAGCCTTACGGCATTCAAAATTTGAAAACATTGTTTTTTGGACCAATTCGACAATAACGCTACACTGGATCAAAAGTCCTCGTAACTTACTCCCGACCTTTAAAAGAAACCGCGTTTCTAACATCGCAACCATAACCAGCAATATCGCGAATTATGAATGGCAACACGTTCGGTCAAAGAGCAACCCTGCTGATCTCATTTCGCGAGGTCTCATACCTAGAGAATTATTTGATTCTCAAATGTGGTTGCATGGATCAACTTGGATTAATAAAAATGGAAATCTTTTGCCACAACCAGTCCTGATATTCTCTGAAAAGCGGAAATCAACGGAACCCGTTCCGTCCCTCTCAGGTAACAAAATTAAAATTTTAATGTCGAATTCTGAGTCACAAAAGGTAAGGGTTAGCG
>JAWWLR010000054.1:7510700-7520762 GCA_035041075.1 Acraspis erinacei
TATAAGTAAAATAAATATTTTGAATCGTTGGTCTCAGTCTTTGGCATTGGAACTACCGTTTGTGAGAAAGATGGATCTCTATAAATGGGCACTCCAGTATGAGTGCTGGTTCCTTATAGGGCTCTCCAATGTGAATATCTGGATCCCTATAAACGGGCTCTCCAGTATGAATGTTGGATCCCTATAAACGGGCTCTCCAGATTAACGTCGGAACCATATAAACGGGCTCTCCTGGTTGAATGGTGGACCCCTATAGGGCTTTCCAGTGTGCTTGTCGGAACCCTGTAGATTCGCGGATTCCGGATGGCCAGAAGAATCCCAGTACCGTAAAGAAGCCGTCAACTGACCCGACATGGGCGAGCATGACCGGTCCGACAGGGCCAATCTAGGACAACTAGTAGGGAACTATTTTGCTGGAACTGTCATAAACCCGGACATAGACTGATAGACTGCAGAGAATTAAGGGGCACCGTTTGCTATAAATGTGGTAACCCTGGGGTCACATTGCGCGACTGCCCTAGATGTGAGGATTTCCCTCACACTCAAGAATCGGTCCTAAATTTCAAATAGGAAAATTTCGAAAACTTAAAATTGGCTAAAACCCCAGCGGAGCCAGATGAGCAACCTGACTCGGGACCCCTGGTTTATATTACTCTCTCGATAAAAGGCAAACCTTTAAGAGTTATGTTTGATTCGGGTTCAAACCGTTCTTTTTTGGGTCAACCAACCAATTGGTCAACCCAATTAATTGAACAATTAGACCTTTCGATAACTCGTATCAAATCTGGCCTGGTAAATTCAGTTTTCGGACAATTTGAGACTGTCAACGAAATGGTGGAGTAACCCATTGTATTAAACGGTAAAAAGAAAAATTTCAAAGCCAGACAGCTTCCGGCCTTAGATTTGCAGTGTGCCTTTGGCACCGCTTTTCTGCATTATTTCGGGATTATCACTGATTTTATTAATTATCGGTGGTGTTTCGCTACCGACCCCCAAACCTTTTACAACTTTGAGTTGGTATACCCACACCGGTCGTCCGCTACGCGTTGTTGTGCCTTACTGTCCCTTACTGACGAACAAAACGAAAAATTAAACCTGTTTCTCGATAAACAAATTCCACCGGTACCCAGTACCTTACCCTCAACCCACTTAATCCATCATAATATCGATGTTGGTAATCACCCCGCGATTAAGCAGCGCTACCGGCTAACGTCACCAAAGATTCACGAGGCTATTACCCAGATCGCTAAAGATTATTTGAAAAACAGTATCGTAGAACCATCCAAGAGCGACTGGTCATCCCCAATCGTGATGACTCGCAAGCCTAACTGAAGCTATCGGTTTTGCATGGCTTTTCGAACATTAAATGCAGTCACTAAAAAAGATGCCTATCCATTACCCTATATGAGCGGATTACTGGATAAGCTACGATGTGCTAGTTACATATCGACCCTCGATTTAAGCCAGGCCTATCACCAGGTTGCTCTCGACGCAAAGAGCCGCGAACTCACTGCTTTTACTGCACCCGGTCTGGGCCTACTCCAGTTCACGCGGATGCCCTACGGTCTAACCAATGCCCCTGCCGCCTTCCACAGGTTGCTGGATCGGATAATTACTCCAGATATGGAACCCTTCGTATTTGCATATCTGGATGACATTATCATCGCTACCGCCACTTTTGAGGAACATCTCACTTGGTTGGAACGGGCACTAACTAAGCTCAGGGAGGCTAATCTAACTATAAATCGCGACAAATGTGAGTTCTGTCGTCCCCAGGTGAAGTACCAGGGTTTCCTGGCGAATGCTGAAGGCCTGTAGGTTGAGGCAGATGAAATCAATCCCATCTTGCAATTTCCGGTTCCCCATAACATACACAAAATCAGACAATTCCTGGGCGTAGTCTCCTAGTACCGCCGTTTCAATTCGGATTTCGCCTTTGAAAATATTGGCTCGTATTTGGCTACCAACCCAGTTCAGCCCGTCCTGATTTTACCAAGGAGTTTGTGGTACAAACCGACGCGCGTTCCACGGGCTTGGGAGCCGTATTAACCCAGACAATAGACGGTGTACAAGGCGTTATCGCGTACGCTAGCCGAAGCCTGATTCCGACCGAATGGAACTACTCAACCACGGAGCGAGATTGCCTGGCTGTCATGTGGGCTCTCCAAAAATTCTAGTGCTACATAGATCCCGCTTGTCGACTAGGAAGGTGGGCATTGGCTCCGCAGGGTCACCAATATACTATCTTGCACCGTAAAGATGCGATCTATCATGTTCCTGATGCCCTATTTCGAATGTTCTAAGGATGCGCCGATAGGTTAACCTCACTAACGGACAATACCGACCCCTGTTATCAAGAGCATAGCGAAGCTATCGAAAAATTCCCCGCTAGGTACCCTAATTGATCGATAACCTGAATGCTTGGAAACTTGTCCTACCCGCGAGAACGCGAACTCGACTAATGCGTGAAAACCATAGTGACGCCCAAGCTGGTCATATCGGAACTGACAAAACGTACGCACGCACCGTTACAAACTATCGATGGTCCGGAATGTTCCGAGAAATCTCGGACTACGTACGAAGAAGCCCGGATTGCCAAAAGGGAAAAGTTTAACAGTTGGCCCCTTCCGGACTAATGGGTCGAAGAATATTCGATGAACCGTGGACTGTAGTGGCAGCCGATATTTTAGACTCCTGCCCCAAAACCGCTGCGGGGTTTGAATACAATTTGGTCATGCAAGACCTTTTTACTAAATGGGTGGAATTTTGTCCCCTACAACGAGCTATCGGCCCCAAAATTCGCGATGCATTCAAGGAAATCATTCTCATGCGCTGGGGTACTCCCCAAGTCCTACTCACTGACAATGGGACCGAATTCGTAAACACAACACTCCGCGAGTTGGATAAGGAATACAAAATCCACCACGCTAGCACTCCCCCCTATCATGCCAAATCCAATCCCGCTGAACGAGTAAACCGAGTCCTGAAAACCACGGAAATGATTTTTATCGAGCATGACCACCGAACATGGGACCAATACCTTTCAGAATTCCGTTTTGCTTTCAAAACCAACCTTCAATCCTCAATCAAAACCACTCCCGCTTTCCAAAATTTTTGTCGTAACCCTAAGGCAGGTAGTTGCCTACATGATCACAAAGCACTCACCTTAACCGATCTCACCAACGTAAAAAGTCAAGAACCAGTCGTATGGGCGGAACGAATAGAACTCTTATCAATACTCAGAGATTAGGTAGTTAAGAATCTAGAGGAGGCCTATCAGCGCCAAGCCCGTTATTACAATATGCGGTGACGAGGGCCCATATTTTCCTTGAACGACCAGGTCTTGATTAAAACCCGAACGTTATCCTCTACCGATAAAAATTTCTCCTCCAAACTGGCCAAAAAGTTCCACGGTCCTTTCCCGTTAACCAAAAAATCATGCACTGTTGTATATGATGTCTCCAATCTGAACCATAAATTCATACGTAACATGCACTTTAGACTTTAAAGACTTTAAAGCATACCGAGCCTAGTCTGAGATTCCCTGTTCTTTTCTTCTGCACTCAGGTTCTAGAAGTTCCCGCTACCGAACCACCGCTGTCTTTGAAGCCTGAACTGCTACCGCCTAATCCAACCCATTTCTACTTACCCAACACCAAAAATTTCCCCACTACCAACTTCAGCTACCTAACCCTAGAAGTACCCCCAGAAGTTATTCGCTTGTTCAAATACCGATCACGTTAATTTTTTCGTTTGTTTCTTCTCACTATAATCTCTAACCCGGTCATTATTTATTTCTTTTTTTTTGTTGGTTTCCCCATATGTTCAAAAAACACTCAGCCCTTTTCCACTACCGTTAGAATATAGTTCTACTACTTTCTCAAACTCATGTAAATTCTGCTACCGTAAAATTACACGCTAGACTTTCTTCGCTGTTGTCAAATTCCCCTATAATCCCGCTATTGAACTGAAATGTTTCTGTTTCTTCCCGCTACACTCCTTTTTTTTATCCCCATTCTTTTTTTGTCCTCTTTCTTTCTCTCTGTTTTAAATTTTATAATTTCTTTCTGTAAATCTCAGACATTAGCTCCTAAATAAACCCAATTTTGAAAAATGTTGCATCTTGACAAACTACCACCCTTTTTTTTATCCGTTCAGCATTCCCTACATTCAGCCCCTCGGCCTCTACCTGTAAGCCCCTCGTTCACGTGAAGATTCTCCTTTTTCTTTACTTTTTTTCTCTTTTTTATTTATTTTATTCTCCCTACACAACTATAAAATGGTCGAAATATTGGTTTTGCTCATTCATCCAAACCACATCCTAGTTTTATGAATTCGTAAAATCAATTTTGAGGTAAATATTCATTTATTTTGCATCAGACCTTGAAGCCACGTGCCTCGATGATGCTTAAGCCACAATAACCACTGCTCTGTGGGGAGGTTGCCCTTGTTGAGATGAACGTTTACCTTTGGTGTGTTCAGCGCAGTCAAATTGATAGCTTTTTGAATTTTGTTTATTTTTATTGTTGCTACTGAAGGGAAAGTTAAAATTCTGCCTATTACTACTAATTTTAATATTTTTGTTCTGCTGTCTGACGGCGACGGTTGGCCTTCCCTCATGCAGGGGGTGTTGTAACAAGGCAAAATGTTAACCCCAAAAATTGATATTTTATTGCGTTATTTTAAGTTTTATATTTGAATTATATTTCCACGATAAGACAATTATACCGATTTTGTTAATTTTAATCTTTTTTAACATTTTCGACAGAATGTTAAAGAATGCGGTAAAGCTTACAGAAACGGAAAAGTAATTTAAAAATATATGAGTTAAAATATATAAAAGATGAAGGAGAGTTTTTATAAATAGACTAAAATACTCCCAACTTTTTGACTAAGAACTGAATCCTGCGATTAATCTAACAAGTAATTTTCGAATTTTCTTGATATAATAAATATTAAATATCTTAAAAATAAATATTGTCCACTTTATATTAATCATGTTATACCAAATAACAAGAAACAGAGATTAGCAGCTGGTCTCTACATTCTCTTGAAATAAACTAGTCTCACTTATGAAGAAATTTCAGAAAAGGAATAGTCACAGCATTTTAGCTAATATTGATTGCACTGGAATCGTGATCCGCCACCGGTCTCAGACAGTGCCTACCTGCTTTGTAGATACACAATTTCACCACTTGACAGCGCTAGCAGCCCCTCATCCGTACTCCCTTGGACCACTCGTCATTCACTGCGAAAGACTACAGTTTTAGGAAGGCTTTATATCAAGGCGCTTATAGCAAGGTTCGAGAGTATGTTAGTTAGGCACGTATTTACATGGGAAGGTGAATGTTTACTGGCTGAAGGCCGTTGTTTTTACGATGTCTCTCGAAATTTGAATTCCACGTGAAGACGTGTGTTGTGCTATGAGCGAGGTAAGATATTTAACTTACAACAGCCATATTAATGAGATTGCAGTGCTTTTTCTGTTTTATTTTCACCACCTATAAAATGACTCAAAGGCCGCTGATCTTTATCCTTGGATTTTTCGGGGTATCTAAATCTTGCTTTGCTTCTTTTACTTCTATATTTATGTTTAGATATATCACTTTAGTTTTTTTCCTTCGATTTGAAAGGTACGAAGATTTACAGTTAGTCAGGTGCTACTTATGGAAATAATTACAATGTGAAACTTATATAATGGTGGTTTCAAATAAAATGTTAAATTTTTTCATAAAATTTTTGAAACATCGTAGGTCAGGCCAAATTACATTTCAAAAACGTGTAATGTTCAAAAAAAATTTATATACGTGTTTGGGATGTTATAAAAATATTGTTCAGGTATAAACATGCACCTGAATTTAAACTAATTCAAGATAAATTAAGAAAGCTTTAAAATAATTCATGTTATATTCTGAAAAAACCCCAAAATTCCTTTGATTTCCATAAAATTAAAGTGAATTTAGGAGAATTTGAGAGAAACTGGGAGAATTTTGGTTCCCTAATGTTGAAAACACTTTTATCACCTGGAGACATGGACTAAATGATTTACACAAGTTTTCCGATTTCATCAGTCGATTACACCCTTCATCTTAGAGATAAAAGTTGGAAGTACTGTTTCTGGTAATTTCCGCTTTTTGCGAATTGTCTACAAAACAGTTACATTTCTATTTTTCATCCGAAAGATAGATTGACGACTGATTGCATTACCAGTTACGCTGAATGGTGGCGATATAGATGCTAAAATTCTGTAAGCTGGGGCAAATATTTGAAAGCACAAATTATGCATTTTTCAGGAGTTATGTTTGTTTCCGCATCAAGTCATTGAATTTTATTGCATAATTTGTCTTGAGTAGTCAGGAAGGAAACGATTAATTCATACGTAATTGGTAGTTCAGCAGCTTCAGCGGAATTATTATATTCAAATTGTACAAGTAACTCTTCGAATAAAGTTACGTGTTATTTAACAGATATACGCTTCTGTAAATAGTCTCCTACTTTATCAAATTCCCTTATTTTTAGAAATTAATATGCAAATGTTAAACAGTAAATTCCATTAATCGAATGAGGCTAGGAGAAATGATGGAATGGACACTTCATTCGTGAATCCAATTTTTGTACTTACCTAGATTTACCTAATCTTGCACAGTGAAATCATGTTGCTTCGACGGTTAGACTTGTATTTCCATCGTCTCTAGGTGCAGTGTTCCAAGTTCCCTTCGCGTACTGCAAAGTCTTGTATCGATTTTCCACTACATGTTCTACCACATCGTCTCGTGATATTCTGCAGCGTATTCAATAATTTAAGACAATATTAAATCCATTTCCTTGGGAAAAGTTTATTTTTGTCATCCCTTTCGTTTATATGTGTATACACTATCGTTGTTTATACGTATGAGTATATACACAGCAATAGCGTATCAATAAAAACTTTTTCTGGATATGTCAATTTTTTTGCTAGATTGTAGAAATTTTACTTTTATATACTTTCGAAAAACCACGTAAAATATGCACTATAATGTTCACTCTTACTCCAATTTTTAGCTTCTAGGGAAAATGATTTCTTATAATTTGAAAGCGTCTCTTCCAGACCACGTTCTTGAGGATTATCTCGTTACTCACTTTATCCATCAGAGTTTTTCCGCATCTTATGCGCAAGAATCTCAAGTCAAACGCGTTGATTTTATTCTTATCTTTTTCTGGATATGTCAATTTTTTTCTAGATTGTAGAAACTTCACTTGACATCCTTTCGAAAAACCACGTAAAATATGCACTTTAATGTTAACGCTTTCTCTAATTTTTTGCTGCTAGGTAAAATGGTTTCATATAATTCATCTGGATTAAATCAGAACGTAACATTTATTCAACCTTAGAAACAGGAATACATTCCCTAATCGTTTAATGCTCTTTCCAGACTGACTCATTCAGCGGTCGCAGGATCACATTTCGCCCTGAAGTGGGGCTAATATATAGAAGACTATCTTTATTACAGTGTAACGAAAAGAAAAAAGGAATATATCTCGACAGAGAAAAATGTGGTAAATATATACTATAGTAGCTCCTACATAACAAGTGTAAGTTGTCAACTAAACGGAAATTACTTAAACTAAAACTACTTCGATTATTCTTGAACATCCAATAAGTGCTAGTAAGAAGAAAAAAATTATTTTAAGAAAGGGACAGGGGAAGAGAAGGTACGCAAAGGTTTCGAGATTCAGATTGAGAAAAAAAACAAAAGAGGTAATGCATTGGGCATTGGAAATATTTTTGCAAATATTTGTTGCAGTCTTTTTAGTTTTTCTCTGTAACTAGTCATCAACGTTGAGTGTTTCGGCAACACGAATGTATTTGTGCCAATATGCCTTTATATCCTTTTCCTTGTAACCTCGAAGCGGATCATGATTCGGGTCCATATTTATAGTTTCCTCGGCTACGTTGTCGATTATTTTCAATTCAACTTTTTGATATGGTTGTTTTCCTGGAAGCACGAAGTGATACGCTCGACCATTTATGAGCATTCCAGTGAGTTTCTTTCCAGTTAGATCTGTAAACACAGAGTATTTACCACGTGGGGGTATACGGAAAATCCAAGGTTGATTGTTTCGATTAAAAAGTTGGATGTAGTAAAACTTAAGTGTTATGACAGGAAGCGGTTCTGGTTTTTCCTCTCGTCGCCACCTCCATTTTGGTGCTGGAAAAAAGTATGCAATGGTGATTAACCAACATTTGAACACTTTTAACCGAGATTTTCTTAATCAACAAAAATTGAAAAGGTCATAAATTACATATATTTCAAATTAAAAGAATATAGAAAATGAAAATAGAGGCCGTCATATTATACTGGTGTTTAAAAACAACCTCTCATTGTATGGTAAGAGAAATTTATACGAAAAAATGAAGCTTAAGGAAATCGTATTAAGGTAAAGACACCATTCAGTGTAATTCAAATGGTAATTCGCACTCTGGATGAATTTCTTTATCTATTGAAAAATATAAGCGAAATCAAAATTTAAATGAAGGCTTTGTCAAAAATAGCATGCTTCAATATTAAATTGCATATAAATATATTCTGGAAATAGGTTTTAAAAGCGGTGTATAAAATATATTCAAAAGCGTGTGTCAGGGGTGTCAAACCTATATGTCTGATACATGAAATTCTTCGTTACATAATTCTCTACAAGCTTCCGTGCTTTCCGGTCACATATTTTCAAACCCTAAAAAAATATTTTAAAACTAAAAAAAGTGATTTTTCCTCATCAATTTTACATGGGAAATTTCAAGTCAAAACGAGCACCTGTTCACGAGCGGTAACTGAACTATCCACTAGTATGAAGTGCAAACAAAAATAAATAATTATTAACAAGCAATTCTGAAGTAACAATTGAAAATTCATGAATTTAAAAAAATGAAAAGTATTCAAATTTTAATATGTATATTTTAATGTTAGGTAAACGGATTTTTTTTCAAAGTAGAATTTACATGATATAAATGTTCACATGAACATTAAAATAATCTCGTTCATACAATGTTCAATTTGCAATTCCTAAATCTCGGAAACTAATAAAATTCATAATGCAAAAAGATAAAACAACTTTTAAATGTTAGAAGAAAAAATCTCACTATTTTCAATAGTGTATTATTAAGATTATAAAAATCTCAATGCTAACAATTTATTATGCAAAGGTTTTAAGGATTTATATTTTTAACATGTGTAATTTTTAATGATTTTTTTTATATTTATTGAATTCTTAATATCTAAAATGTAAATTTACACAATTTGCACTAGATGAACAATTACAAACTTTTAATTAGGAAAGTTTGCAAATTATAACTCTTGTCTTTTGAATGTGTCTAATTGAAAAGAATTTAATTTTGTATGCTCTTCTTTAGTATAGCTCAAGTAAAGAAAGGACAGATTTTTTCATAAAGGGATTGACAAGTCAATCAAACATTACAATTATAAACTCCAAAACATACGGTATAGGATGAGTAGTTTTTGTTTAAATCATGGAAATTAACATTAAAATTAAAAATAAAATTTTTGAAAGCACGAACCCAATTTCTTAAATATTATTTGTCGTTTTTTAAAAGAAAAAACTGTTTAATTTTAGAGAATTGGAATTTCTACAATTTTGAAGAGTTTCAATTGAAAATATACATATTTATCTTTTCTTATAATGTCTTCAGTGAAATTTTGTATTAAAAAAGAGTAATATAAATATTACACTCATATCATTTTTCATCCAAATTTAATAAATTTAGAAAGAATGTTGAAATCGAGAACTTTTCCCAAAGATAAAATGAGCGACATTTAATATGTTTAATTTTGTTTTAATTTTTTCATTTTTATTTTAAAACACCCCAAATAAAACCTACGGAAAACATAAAATTTTCATTTTGAATCATCTTTATTATGAAAATATTTAATAAAGAATTTTTGAATCGCAATTTTTTCAAACTTTAGTTTGGAATATTTGGAGTTGCAAATTCAGAAGAGTTCAATTTTTTATGCTTTCGTTTCTCGTTTAGTTTTAAATGCTTCAAGTGAAGAAAATTTCAGTTTC
>JAWWLR010000054.1:7520862-7532600 GCA_035041075.1 Acraspis erinacei
ATACGACATAGAGCCTGAAGTTTTATCTTTAATTTAAGCCGAAGAAACTTAAAAAATCTTCATCGGTTCCCGAGATAAGATTAAAAATGTTCAATCGTTCTCGGCAGCAGACCGGCCGAGAACCGTGATAGTCGACTAAAACTCAACTCAGATACGATTGAACATTTTTAATCGTATCTCGGGAACGGATGAAGATTTTTTAAGTTTATTTGTCTTAAATTAATGATAAAACTTCAGGCTCTATGCCGTATAAATTTCAGATTTTTGCAACAATTTTCCTAGGTCATGCTATAAGTTGAATTCGAGGTAAGAGATGTTAGAAAATCTATAATTTTTGTGAAAAACTTATCACGTGCTGTACTCTGTTCAGAAGATCAAAAAACATCTGTTTGACATTACTAAACGTGGAATTTCATAGGCTTGTCAACTGTTTTTTTAGTGCCCTATCTTTTTTTTCGTTGAGTTATCATGGTTCAACGCCCGTAGTGATTTTTAATAATGCTTGCTTCAATCGATCTCGCAATTTCCGACGGTAGTGTACCTTTCCTGTAAACTCTCAATTTCTTTCCTTTCTTTCCATCCCCATATCTCTGCCCCATAATTTAATACCGGTCACACCAGCGTATCATATAACCACATTCTCCTTCTCCAATTTTTTGTAATCTTCTTTTTCCTATTCCCCATATCTGTTTGATTACCCTGCTGCTTTTTTATCCTTTCCCTTATATGAGTTCTATGATCCCCATTCTTCTGCAAAATATATCCCAAATATTTAAACTTCTTCAATTCTTCTATCTTTATCCCCTTCCAGCTCCCCGTCCATTCTTTATGTATCCCCCCTCCTTTTCTAAACTTCATTATCTTTGTCGTTTCTACATTTAAATTCGGCTTTTAAATTATAATCGCATATGGCTATTGTTATAATTAATAATGCCCTTGGTTCTGTAAGACTTAGAGGTAGCAGAAACCATTCTACTGGTATCCGAACATTTTTCTGGAAGATAACGTAGTTTTGACGAGTCTGAAACAAAAAAGTTAAAAAATAATTTATTTTTTCTATCATGTGTGATCAGGGCCATCATTTACGTCATAGGATGACTCACCATCAATCCATATAAACCGACTGGCCTCCCGGCTCGGGGCACTCACTTATGTACTCTTGAAGCGGAAGCTCTGCTCAAATAAATCAAGTCTCCTAAAATTGCATATCGAAAGTCTTCCGAAACCTGCCTTCCCTTTCCCTAGAGCATTTGATCCTTTTTAAAAAATCACTCAACAGAATTTCAAGATCACACATGATTTAAAAAAAGTGTATTTTTATTGAAAAAATTAAACCTAATTAAAAATGAAAGTTTCTTTTTAATTTTATTTTAAGTTTTTCAAATATTAAAAACATATTGGTGATTAGAACTAAAAAATAGTTTCTCTTTTGAGCATTTTTGCTGTAAAATTAATTTAAAAATTTTGTTTACCATAATGTCTTCAATAGCAAATCCAGATCTTCTAAACCAATACCTCTCTGGGGTAAACAGCAGGATAGTCCTTATGCCCTTGAAACTCTTAACTGTGTCGTGAGAGAGTGGTTCCATATGCTGATGGGAATCTAATTCTTTTTCTGCAATGCTGAGGATGCAAGTTTTTTGGAACTCCTCCATCGTACTATCGAAGACATTAATTAAATGTATTATTTTTTAATTGATTTTAACAAAATTTCATTTATATTCAATATTTAAATTCTTTTAAATGTCATTTATATTTAAAAAAATTATATGTATTAAATTCCATTTAAATTGAAAAGTACATTTTTTCTTTTAATGCAATTCCTTAGTTTAAAAAAGTATTTTGAATCGAAAATTAAAACGTTTAAATTTAAATTTTAAATTAAACATTTTTTTTTAATTTCTTCATATTGAAAATCAAATTTTTTAAAATTTCTTTATATTGAAAATTTAAAAAATTTCATTTCATTTACATTGAAAATGAATTTTTAAAAAATTTTATTTAAATTTAAAATGAATAGTTATTAAATATCATATAAATTAAATTAAAATTGCAATTAATTTTACTTAAAAACTGTTAAAAAAAAGAATGAAAAAAATTGTTTAAATTTTCATTTTAATTGAAATTTTTTTAAATTCCTGTTTATTGAAAATTAAATTTAAAAAATATAATTAATCAGTTTAAATAAATATTTTAATATAAAAATAAAAAATGTTTAAATTTCATTTAAAATTAAAAAAAAACTAATTTATTAAATTTAATTAAATGTATTAAGTTTCATATAAGTTTAATTAAAAATGTAATTAATTTTATTTAAAAAATGTTTTATAAACTTTAAAAAAATTTAAAAATGAAAAAATTATATGAATTTTTTAAAATGCAATTAATTTTTTGTTCTTACCTTTTCTGTCAGATGTAGTGACTTCAAACGCTTTTTGAGAAAATTTTTAAAAATATTTGAAGTTACTTAATAGATTTCTTGTCCTTTGCCAATAAAGATATGCACTGTTATTCCTATGTTCATGGCTCATATTTATATGGCCAGTATTGTTTACATTTTTGAAGGGAGAGAAGAAAGACGCATGTTGAACAGAGAAGTACAAATATAGAGCGTACAGCTATAGTAGCATAATGTAATACCTTTCGAATTAAATGAGAAGGCATAATGAGATTCTACACGCATTGTCAACAAATTTTTTTTAAATTATAAATTTTTACACTATTCTAACATTTTCTAATTTCTCAGGTTCCCCATGGTTTTACCTAAAATTGAATTATTCTATACTTCATTTAATGTTACAGAAAAATATGTTTAGAATACATTTGCTTATTTTTTTAAAACTATTTTTATTGTTTTAAAAACTCTCCAGATTTTATTTAAAATCATTCTTAATTCTTTATAATATTTAACCAAGATTTTATAATCAATTACTTATTTTACTTCGAACAAATAGAAAATAGTTTTAGAGAAATAAGCAAATGAATTCTAAAAATATTTTCTATAAAATTAAATGAAACAAAGAATAATTCAATTTTAAGTAAAACAATTTGAAACTATTAGAAATACTATAAAATCCCTTGAAATATTTTTTAAATCTCGTCAAATATTAAAAAATCCTTTGAAATTTTTTAAAATTATTTTAAAATCTTTTAAAGAGCTCTTGATAATTCCTTTCATATATTAAAAAACACCCTAAAAAATCATAAAAATCCTTTTGGAATACCTTCAAATTATTGAAATCTATTAGAAAATTTTCTCTAAAATATTTCCAATCCTTTGAAAGCTTTTGAAACTTTGAAAGCTCTTTAGAATTCCATACAATTTTTAATTTTTTGATTTCTTATTTTTTATATTTTCATACTCTTTAGAGTTAGACTTGATTAAAGAATACGTATTTTTAGGATGTTTGAAAAGTTTTTTTCTTGAAAATCTTGTGAATAAATTCTTTAGGTGCATTAAAATCTTACAAATTCTCGTGAAATGACGTGATATCTGATTATATTTTCTGAAATACTAAAAAACCTATTTTAAATACCTTGATACCCTTGATAATACTTGATTTTTCTAGAAAAAGAATGTACGTTACTTTGTAGGTTTACTGTATGTATACAATACAATTCCATAGACCATAAAGTTGCAAAGCGCTAATCACAAATTTCTAAAATTTCCGAGGAAATTTTTTAATATAATTAGTATTTTCTTGGGATAAATCTAAACCGATGATTCATATAAAAGAATATTTAAAGGCATTCTCTTAGGATTGAAAAGCTAGTTTTCCATTGCCTGACTCAAAATTTGAATTCTCCATTATCAATAACAATTCTCAATGGTTGATTAATGAACTCGTTCTTCTGTTTCGAATTCAAAATTAAACGAAAAACCTGATTCAATCCATTGTTTTTACCTGCGAGGAAAACTTCTTATCGTTCACATCATATAATTTAGAGTATACTTATGTACTATTTACAAATTATCTAGAGAAATTTGAAAAAGAACAGCGTCAGCCGCTCTTTAAAATTTCAATATTGCGATTGAAATAATTACATTGCAAAACTGCTCAACACAACATTCATTACATCTTCGATAACTGATTATGAGTCTTAGAAATATCAAATTTTCACCTTTAGAATAATCTCTTCCGATATTTGTACACCATTAACTACAGTTTGGAATTTTAAATTATTAAATTTTATTCTACCAGAAATTTAGAAAACAAAAACGCATTTCATTGTAACCGAAGCCTACCTGAAGCGCAAAAATAGATTACATCATTATTGCCTTCTTCCCTCTATCTGTCTGTTTACATAAAAATTTTGTTATTAAAAGATCAAACAGAATCTCATACTCACTCCATATCAAATTAAAACTGAACACCTGCATCTTGCGTGTCTTAAAACATAATATTACAACATCTTCTGTACCACACTGTCAAGAACGTTCTTAACCTCTGCGTGACTTATGAAAATAGTGTTATGAAGGAAACAATAAATGATACTACATGATTAAATAATGTGTCACCAAAATGAAGAATCGGTATAATATTTCATTGCTATAATAAAATCCTTAGCTCATTCTTAAATTTCAAATTATGTTTTATTTAAAACGTCAAACATAATACTTACCTCCCCATATGAAAATTGAAACTGAACGCCTGCATCTTGTGTGTCTTAAAACATATTATTACAGCATCCTCTTCTATACAAGAAATGGGAAGAACGTTATTAATCTCTTCCAGACATGTAAAATAGTTTATAAAGAAAGCAATAAATTATCCTAAATGATTCAACAATGTGTCACCAAAGGAAGAACCGACCTAACAGTGCTTGCAAACTAAACGCTTGCAAAAACTTAGAAACAGATTATCACATTTGATATCCTTAGCGGTAAAAAACATGAACATTCCATTGTATAGTAAGATCAGCAACCAGCTCTTAAATTTCACATTAAGATGTCTGTGGAAATAATAATCGCATCTGATATCTTAGAGTTAAAAAAATAAACAAAACTCATATTAATAACATCCGTCACCCTTTCTTAAGTTTTAAATTAATTTCAGAAGCTGAAATGAATGAGCATGAAACCTTATATAAAAATTCCTTTTCTCTCAATTGCGCAATATGGTATCGAGATCCAACGAAAACATTCTAGAAACAGATGGAAACATTTGATCAAAATTCATTTATGAAAATCACGCATGCGCACTTGCTTTGATAAGCAATCAGAATCAAGGGTCAAGATTACACATACTATAAAAGTGTCTCGAATATCTGGCTTGGAACTCTTAAATTAGCACAGACATAAACTGCTCGAGCTGCAGAATGAACCACTACCCTGAAGAATGTCGGTACAGCAAGAAGACATTTCATAGTCTCACACGAACACACAGGTATACGCACCTCGCACGCGTAACCTCACACAGATACATACGCACACACGCCCACCTCACACGCACACGCACTAATACTAATTGATCCAGAAACTCCCCTGTATACCTACTTTCAAAGTTGAACAATTTAGATGAAAATTTGTCTTTTTAAATTGAAAATTCATTTATTTTGTTGACAACTCACGTATGTTTTTAAAGAATCGACTTTTTTGGTAGAAAATCGATTTTTCTGTAGAAATTTTTTTTTTCTTTGAAAGTTAATCTCCCTATTTAGAAATTCTTCTTTTTGGTTGAAAAATAAACTCTCCTTTTGGAAATTGTTAGTTTTTTTTTTTAAATTGAAGATTCATAATTTTGATTAAAAATTCAATTCTTTGGTTAAAAAATTAGCTATTTGCTGTTGTACTCTGACTTTATACAGTCCGGAGGTACATATTTTAATCCCATGCTTTCGCTTAAATAATTAAGAAAAAATCTTTCAAAACAGTAAATAATTTAGTCGGCTACAAGTTCTTATCATTTAAATTGTCAACTTTACACCTTTTCCTCATAGAAATTACTTTCAATAGGATATTTACCGTTTCTGTACTCTATTTTTTTAAAGTTTGAAACAAGGAAATATTATTATTTGTTAAGAAATATCAATCAATATTTGAAATTTTACACAATTAAAATTGTTTATAAAATTAATTAATTACATGAGCAACATAAACAATATAAAAATATGAATAGAATAGAAACTGCTTTCAAAATACTCATCTTTCTATTCAATTTTCCTAATACTAAATTACAATCTTTCATGATTTTTTTGGATTACTAATTACGGCTGCTCTTATTGTCCCTGAAAACTTTGTTCTTCTTTTTATATTCATAAAAATGATCGAGTTTATAATGAATTTTAATATTTTTGCTATACATAAAAATGCAGCAACAGGCCTACCTGATCGGAGCACAATCTATTGGATTTAAACTATATTTAAAATTTAATTTCGCGTTGTATTTTTCGTAAACTTCCTAGCGCAATCGCAGTACATCCAGATGCCAAAGCTTGAATAACTGGGGATTTGCATACGGAACTGTATTTTTAAACTTGTCATTAAAATGAATGTAATTGAAGGGCCACACTGCGTATGGGCGTAAGTGCCAAATTTTCGAAAATCGTTTGATTGGCTTAAACTACTTGTTTCTCCCTGACTCGTGGCCCTGGAGAAAATTTTGGTCCAGTTCGACCCGAAAGTAGGTCTAGGAAAAAAAGTCAGTGCATACAGGCGTAAGTGCCACGATGCTTGCTGGCCTAAGTGCCATGCTTCATAATGTGGTGTCACCGCGGCGTCATTGATTTTCAGATCACTTGTTGATTTTTGAATTCTTGGAAAGAAATAGTTTCTGCAAAAGTTACTTTTTATGTGTAAAAATTGAAGCTTTCTAGAGCACGCCTATATTTGAACAGGTTTTCTCGCACATGGTTATCTTTTTTCAAGCGCTCTTTTTGCAATTCAACAAAGTGAGCCAATAACTAAAAAGTAATTTTTTGTTTTTCTCTTAAATTAGAAAATTAGACAGTTACGTAACTTTTTATGTGTCAAAATTCAAGCTTTCTGGTGCGCGCGGATCTTCTACCAGAGTTATTTCGCACATGGTTATGTTTTTAGAGGTGCTATTTTTGAGATTCATTAGAGCTAAACAGCGGCTCAAAAGTGCTTTCTTGTTTTTTTTAATTGAAAAATAAAACAGTTACGCAACTTTTCACGTATACAAATCAGAGTTTATGGGGACACGCTGTACCGTTGGCAAAGGCTTTCTCGGAGAAAGATGCTTCTTTCGGGATGTTCGTTTCATGGTTCCATAAAGCCTAACGGTATGTCGAAATGTTTTTGCAGTTTTTTGTTTAAAATTATTTGCGTGAAATTTAGACAGTCTTTTAGTCCTCCTATAAAATTCGGGTTTTGGCACTTACGCCCGTATGCAGTGTGCCCCTTCAATTCTTCATATTTTCTTTTACATAACTCGAAATGACTTGTTAATATACATGAAACAGTTCAATTTATTATTATCGTTATTAAGTCCGTATTATATATATATATATATATATATATATATATTATACACGAAATTGTAGGGTGAATTCTCCTTAAAGAAACATCAAACCACAACCATATTGTAATCCTCTTATATTGCTAACCACGTGAGAGGCTTCTGGGAAAGAAACCAGAGTGCAGACATATATTTCTGTCTCACGCAGCGTGTAGAACGTTTACGACATTGCGCGTGCGCCATTAACCATGCGAGGGGTGGAAAAGGGGGTAACGACATTGTATGTATATCATATATATGACGTATATATGGCCAACACTTCTTTACAGCCCGGGCGCAATGCCCAAAAAATTCTGCGCGCTGTGGAAGACTCTTTATTTAGCGTCGCGCCACTTATTGTGAGGTATAGGCAGGTAGCAATATTGGGAATGGTGGTCAACAATTTCTTCATCTGGTGCCGAAAACAGGAACTAGGAAGAGTAGGTAAATTTTAAGATGCATTTTAGTTTGTACATAAAATTGTTTTTACGATTGTTTTATGAAGTTAATAACAATTATTGAACATTAAAAATAAATTCTATCAAAACAAAGCGAATCCTCATCTAACTTTTAGGTCAGATTTCTAGATAGTAAATAATTCATGTATAAATTAATAAACATGTACTTTGAGTTCACTTTTGCTTCGAAATAAGTTCATTGAAGTTTAAAATCTGTTAGAAATCACAGTGAATAGTACAAGAGTTTTGTTTTCTCGAAAAACATTTGTGTTAAAAAATGTGTTTTTTTCACTGCATAAGATTTAAATTCCATCTAACATGCTTTGTTTTCGATAAAAACTTATTTTTAACTTGTAATAGATACTTTAAACGTCACGACAAAATCGTGATCGACACTTTGGCAGGTGGAGCTACTGAGCTTGCGCGGCGCAGCGATCGCCGTTGTTCGTTGTTGGCGAGCGATTAAAACCGGGTATAATTAACAATTACTGAAATTAAAATTTATCTTTATTATAAATTGCACATTAATATCAGAAATGAGGTAAATCGTGATTTAAGGCTGTTGGAATGGGGCGCACAACAATGGTGAAATCTGTGAGACACTTAAAACTTAACAGCGGTCGGTGATAATTCGGTTTTTAAGTTTTAAAAATGCTCTCTCATAATTTTCCCGCCAACAAAAGGGGCTTCATTGTTGTTGGATATGCGCTTGCTGTCTGAATCTGTGATCATAATCGAGTAATTGCTAAAAAATGAGAGTAACGTGGTTAAGCAAAACATATGAAAAAAAACATCAAGGCTGCTTGGCGCTGATCGTATAGTGGTACTTGGTCGTACTTGCCAAGCATGCACTGTCGATAAAGTTGCACTCCTCTTCACGGGAATTTTAAATTAGAATAAAAATGCGACTTATGTTCTGTATTTTTGCAATTTTCTATTGACATATCTTACTTGGTCTCGGAATAGGAAATCTGTGGAAAGTGATAAAAGGATGCCGCCGTGAACTCTCTGATAATAATTGATAATAATTTTTCAAGTAAAAAAAAAATGATTTATTGAACTATTTACATATCTTGTTATGCTGTAACGTACAAAACACATGTGGAAATGGCGCATCACGTAGAATTGTATAAATAAGGTAAGTCTGGTACAAACTATTCTGGCTTTATAGACCACCAATATTAAGCGAATAAATTTCTTATTGAAAATAAGAATAGCTGCAGATTTTTGCAGACATTAAAAAACCATCGTCCTTTAAATGTCGAGACATACAATAGAAATTATTCTATACAGTATATGTGGAATTTATTCAAAAAAATTTGCAGGAAAAATTTGCGCTTACTTTTTACGGCGCTTACTTTCTACAAACTATTTTAATTATTCACTATTCTTATATATCACGATAGTTAATTAATTAATTAATTATTTTACAAATAAGACGTCGAATTTATTGAAAGAAAATTTGCAGGCAAAATTTGCAAGAAATGAGCAAATAACTACATTACCGGTGCTTAATCAATTACATCAATTAATTAATCAAATATTCAATCAATCTTTCCTTCTAAATTTTTTGACTAAATTCCACGTCTGCTGTGTAGAATAATTTATATGATATATCTCGATATTTAAAGGACGATGGTTTGTTGATGTCTGCAAAAATCTGCAGATATTGTTATTTTCATTAGGAAATTTATGCGATTAATATTAGTGGTCTATAAAGCCAGAATAGTTTGTACAATACTTACCTTATTAATACTATTCTACGTAATGCACCATTTCCATATGTGTTTTGCACGTGACATCCTTTTATCAATTTCCACAGTTTTCCTATTCCGAGACCTAGTAAGACATCTCAATAAACAATTACAAAACTATAGAACACAAGTATAATGTTTATTCTAATTTAAAATTCCCGCCAAGACGAGTGAAACTTTATTTTTGGAGTGTCTCATAGATTTCACGCACGCCAAGCCCATGTGATAAGCTGCATATATTATGGCGTACGTGAGCAACGCTCCTATTGGTCAGACTCAACGTCGAGGGCTTGTACTTGCCTCGCCCGATCTAATGCCACCCTTGCACGTAATCCAAAAATACAGGGTTATAAATATATGTGACTATTTATAATTTATAATTTATAATTCAGTTAGAATAATAATAATTATTATAAGTTAAATTAATTATTGTGTGTGTCTTTGACGGATTATAACATTGAGTTGATGAATAAAATTATTCATCTCAGTGATTTTAAATTATCTTGGTCATTTAATCTTATGTCATTACCTTTTACTATATTTAAAGTTTAAATACCCGCGGTAGTTGATTTTTAAATCAACGCCAGTCAGCAGCAAACCACCAAAGAAAAGAATCCGCCAATCATAGTTGGGCTGGAAATAATCCAGTGGATCCAACAGTTAGGACGTAACATTTGGTGACAGCGTATTGGGATTTACTGCGCCGTGGCAACTAAAGTTAAATTCAAAAACTCAAAATGGACGGACACCAGGCCTGGAAACTTTTTATGAAACCAGGAGGTTGTAAAAGAGTGTACTTGGAACCAACATCTAGCCAGAAAAACATCCCTAAACGAATGAAAAGACTCGATGCCTTTTTGAAACAACAAGGAAAGGACAATCAGGCCAAAAATGCTACCGCAGCAAGGGAAAATGATAATTATTCAGAGTAAAAGTTAAATTCAATTTTAAAGGGTTGAAAATAATAAAAAGTGAATTTGATCTCAAGTGATAATCCTGAAACGGAAGTTTAATTAGAAAATGAAAAAAGCATCAATTCTGTGATATAAAATTACAAATTCATAAATGTGGAAAATAAAATTCAAACAAATTTGTACTAAGTTCAAGTGCCTCAATCTTTCCCGCTTTAAGTGGATAATCTTGGGACGGTTATATTTGAGGCTCAAGACTCATGAGTACTGGAATTGAGATCGGTTGAATCAAAGTTTGAACCACCGAGAGTTCAACACAGAAAGTTATACCATAACCCCTCCCCCAGTGAATACTGAAGTGCTTGTGAATTGTCGTGAAATGGAAAATTAAATTCTCTCCTTTACTACACTCAGGTAATGTTAGTCAATAAAATATATACATATATGTATATATACTGGGTGACCTCTCAGAGCACACAACCTTATCCTTGTAAGCGGGGCTCTACAAGGATGACGAACCCGTTTCCCTAGCTTCCCGTGGGAACAACAATGATAACACCAAACATAGTTGTAGTAAGTGCGGTTTAAAGCAATAGAAAGCACAGGGCTCCCGATAATGGGTCGGCCAATAATGCCGACCACTCTAGTGCGGGGGGAGCCAATAAAGGTGGAGTCAGTACGACGAATCGGCCGAATCTTCGGCCTTTTAGGTGGAGAATTACATGGCACGACTGAATGCTCTGTGGTGCGAGAAACACCCAGAGATATCGCACTTTTCGCATCAACGTCTGCGAAACCATGCCGATGTACTCCAAAAAGGGGCTATGTAAGCGGAGCGCCTACTCTACCAGAGCCAAAAAAAGCCGGCAGCAGAGAAAGAGAGGGAGAAGATCCACCACGTGCAGGCAACCGATAGAGGACGAGCGATGCTTTATGACCCGGAGAAACATCAACATCCTTGTTTCTTCCAAGCCTAAAGATCTGGCTGAAATGGATGAAGAGCTTTGTGGACAATTTTCCGCAGAATCCGACCTATGGACTATAAATTGTTGTGAGTATAATGCAGTAAGAGCTTTGTCCGATGCGAACCGTAAAACAAAACCAACGGTTGATCATAAGACCAAAAGACGAATACATCAACTTGCCATAAAGATA
>JAWWLR010000054.1:8102200-8117182 GCA_035041075.1 Acraspis erinacei
GTTGGGGGGGGGGGTAAATTTTACACAAATCTAATAGCTTCTCTGATGAAAATGTAAAAATGGAATTTTCAACAAATGAGTGAAACTTTCAATCATGAGGATGGCTTTTTAACAAAATTGTTGGATTTGCAACTGAATAAGACAATTTTTACCTAAAAAACATTTGTTAGGATAAAATAACAATATAACAATAAATATAACAATACAAATTTGAATTTTCGATTTTTTTACGATAATTCAAAAATTTATTATGATATGAAATGTCACTCATACAAAATTTGGAGATCTTTTTTGGTTGCACAATTTTGGTCTAATCATCATTTATCCTATCTTGTACAGTTTAACCGTAAAATGGAATTTTTCACTTTTTAGTATTTTTTCTGTGCAATAAAAATGTGAATTTTCGATTTTTTCACGATAATCCAAAAAAGCTGTTATGATGTTCTTGTAGCGCTTTGAAAAATTAATGTTTTTCTTCTCTTGAATTTTTTTCCTAGCATGCGTTCTTTGGCTTAAAATACTAATTTTAGCTTTTTTGGGGGATTTTGAAAATGCTAGAACTCTATTAATTTTGATTTTATCGAAAAAAGTCATTGGTATAAATTTTTTGTATTTTCTCGTCTTATAAAGACCGGTTGATATAATTTTCATATTTAATAAAAAAGTGGTCTCAACAATTTTCAAAATGCTCTAACTTATTGAGTTTTTATCCATAATAGCTGGTTCACGAACTTGATTCTTCTTTTTGGTCTCTGAAACTGTGTGCCAAATTGCGACTCAATCCGACAAGTCTTTAAAAGTTATGCGATATACAGACGACCACGACGACAGACAGACAGACACCGACCTAAACACTGTTGCTTCTGGCTCAGGGGGCCTCGAAACGTCGACATTTGATGGAATCCGCGAAAGTCATTTTTCACACAAAACCAATACCTTCTCATTATGGTGAGAATTTAATAATTACTTTGCCATGAATAATATTTTAATAAGCAAAGTTTTGATGAGAATGTGTCCATTCACCAGTCACCTTTCGTCACTGTTAATGTTATTTTTTAAGAATAAAAGAAAAAGTACACATCCTATCAAAATGCAACTCAACACAAATTTGTAGGTCTTTTTTGAGTGCACAATTTCGGTCTAATCATCATTTGTCCTATTTTGCAGAATTTAATCGTAAAATAGAATTTTTGATTTTTTAGTGTTTTTTGTACAATAAAAATTGGAATTTTCGAATTTTTCACGATAATTGAAAAAGCTAGTGTGATTTTCTTGTAGGTCTTTGAAAAATTAATGTTTTTCTTCTCTTGAGTTTTTTTCATAGAGTGCGTTCTTTGGCTTAAAATAATAAGTTTTGCTTTTTTGTGGGATTTTGAAAATGCTAGAACTCTATTAATTTTGATTTTATCGAAAAAAAAGTTATTGGTATAAATTGTTCGTATTTTCTCGCCTTATAAAGAGCGGTTGATATAATTTTCATATTTAATGAAAAAGTGGCCTCAAAACTTTTCACAATACTCTAACTTTTTAAGTTCTTATCCAAAATAGCTGGTTAACGAACTTGATTCTTCTTTTTGGTATCTGAAACTGTGTGCCAAATTGCAACTCAATCCGACAAGTCTTTCAAAAGTTATGCGATATACAGACGTCAACGACGATGACAACGACAACGACGACAGACAGACAGACACCTACGTAAACACTGTTTTTTCTGACTCAAGTTGCCTCGAAACGTCGATACTTCATGGAATCCGTGAAAGTCATTTTTCACACAAAACCAATACCTTTTCATTATGAGAATGTAATATATTCTAAACAATTTCGATTAGAAAATGGATTTGCGATTTTTTTCAGTCGTCCAAACTCAACATTTAAGGCAGAAAGAGCAGAAAGTCATTTCCAGACGACGCCTTTGTCGAAGAGTTCGAGCGCAGCCTCAAAATACAACAACGAAACGTACGTAATGGACACTGTGTAATCAGAGGCTGTTTTGAACTTCCCTGAAAGATCGTCGCTGGTGTATAGCCTAATCTAGCCGGGACTGATTTCCCGTGGATTTCCAATCAGAGTTCGAACTAATTCACAAGTCTAAAACATACGTAAGGACCAGCGATTCTTTTCGTTTATAAATTCCCTCCACACTCGGTCACTTTTACAAGGCAAAAATGACACAAAATTTTTTAAGTTCTTTTTCATGTGTATGCTGATGATGTATTACATGCCTTGCACACATTTTAGGCCACGCAAAGTGCTTGGCGTATCTTTTTATGTCATATAAATGTCAATTTATTATCTTTTGAGTATAAATATTCGTGTACTTACATTTACAGCATTGAACTGTGAATAGCCGACATATAATTATGTGTATTATAATTTATTTTTGTACCCTTGTTGAATATATACTTTAAATTTAAATCGTAAAATTGCTTGCTGTTAATTTTGTTTGTAAAGTGTCCACCTGTTGCTTATAAGGATATGTAGACCTAGAAAATTTTAATGCTGAAATACAAATAAAAATGCTAAAAATCCATCAGAATTTGATCCAACAGCCTGCCTTCCAGCCTTTAATAAGTTCCTTACATATGTAATTACAAATTTATTTTCTCACTATAACAAGAATGACGTCCTGAGAGAAAAACAAAAAGTATGTCGTAAAAACTCGCAGGATAGTAAATATCTAGTTGACGTACACGCTATTGCTATGACGTGAGTACGTAAACATCTAAGAAACTTGAACATAGCATACATTGACTACAAGCGAGCGTTTTCTTCCGTACCACACGGCTATTTTCTATTTGCTTCAAGTCTTAAAAATTGGATAACCTCAAGCTACATGCTATTTTAAATCAGAAACAGTAGCAAGTTAACCATGTCACAAAGCAGTTTTTCAATTATATCCAGATGGTGTTCAGACTAGATAAATGCAGAACAGTGAATTTAATCAGACAAAAAAGGGACTTTAGAGCTAGAGAACGAGAACAAAATGACATTGAAACAATGGCTGAGGGAGATTCCCATAAATATCTAGGTATTGTTGAATCTAAGGGTGTTTAGCATATGATAGTTGAGAAAAGCCTAATGACTGCCTTTAGTACAAAACTCAGATTGATTTTAAACAGTTACAAAACTCAGAAAACAAGATTAGAGCAATCAACAACTATGTCATCCCTATCCTCACATGCACCTCTGGGCTCATCAAATGGTCGAACACCGACCTTCAAATGTTAAACAGAACCATCCATCTTGAAATGGTGAAGCACCAAATGCACCAAAGTAATTGAGAGACTGATAGGGTAGTTTTACCACGGCTTAGAGAGCATATGAGCTTTATAGAGGTCAGAGAATTCTACATGTCTCAAGTAATTCAGTATGAGAACATTTTCACAGAAAGCGAGAGGTTGCGTTTTACAACTCTATCAGCGAAGTGGATATTGACTGCACGCCCTTCAAGAGAGTACACGCACAGAAATAATGATATGGCGGGCATTGTGCGATAAAAATTTGCACTAAAGCGAGTACTCTTAATAGAATAGATGCTTTTCTATAGATAAATTTCAGTTAATGTTTTAGAAAATGAACATTACATCTTGTATTCGGACGTTATTATCCAGGTGGACCATTCTATCTGAACCAATCGACGCGACATCGTGATATGTAAGAAAAACGGTGAAAAATTCTATATTTTCGACATTGCTAGTCCACTTAACTGGAATTTATAAGAAACCTGTGAACCAAGCTCTGCATGTAAGTATAACGAGCTAAGGTGTAAAGGAAAGGTAATATAGAGGAATGTGAAACATGCATCCATTCTTTCTATTGTTATTTCAGGCACAGGCAAATAATTTTCACGCAAGATGTATTGAACATCTTGAACATCTAGGAGTCAGTAGTGTACTGGCAGCAGCTAATAAAGCGAATTTAATAGACATATATGTTGCATTGTAAGAATCTTTTTAGGCCAACGGGAAGTAGGCGTTTATAAACTTACGGAGTGGCAGATGATAGCTCTAAAAAGGCATCGAGAGGTGACTGATGTCAGCTTCAAAAATTTTGGCAGCTGCGTAAGAAGAGCAGTGGCAAAAGTCGAATTCCATACTAAACGACTACTATATTTCTGTGCTAAATGCAACATCGTCGCATGAGATTTTAAACCGCGTACTAAATTCATCACATCCTTATCTCATCAGGTACTTGAGTTACGAGAGTTGTTTGAAAAGTTATCGGCCTAACATAGATATAGCATCATGAGTTTCAAGTGAGTATGATTTCCCTAAATTTAGATCCTTCAGTAGGTTTACTGTGAATGTTTTAGATAGATGCATTTAGTTTTTTGCTTGTTGTGCTTTCAAAAACCAAAGCGGTTTTAATTTTTTCAACGCAAATAAAAGAGCAGATGGATTTTACTTTAGGATATTCCACATCACCGTTAAAAAAACTGGGGTGATGACTTCAAGTGTCGACGTTTGTCCACACTTCGTGAAAAACTTTCAGGTCGCTTGAAATGCACCACGACTGAGGAGACCATTGAAAAAATGCATAATTTCGTGCTAAAGGATCGACGTATAAAGGTGCTTTAGCTTGCTGACATTGCAAACATCTCAGTAGAACGTGTTCATAACATTTTACATGAATATTTGTATATAAAAAGGTGTCAGTACGATAGCTGTCGCGTTTGACACCCATCAGAACAATGCATCCCCTCATATCTTTTCAGTTAATGTCGCAAAAATAAACCCACTGCATTTCGTGTTGCTACGATACCCACACTGTAAAAAATTTTCGAGGGAATTTTCCCCAAAATCGTGTGGAAGAAATATACACCAAAATTCTGGAATTTTCCCTGCTCCACCGTGGGGAAAATTTCCTAAAATAATTTGTGAAATATTACAAATGAAATTGTGGAATTTCCCCCAAAAATTTATTTGGGAACATTCCCTATGTTTTTGTGGAATCTTTCTGAAAGTTTAGGGAATTTTCCATAAGGCGTAGCAGCAAAAATGTAATAATTTTGTAAAACTATTAAAAATGTAAGCACTTGTCCCTAGGCCGGAATTATATTGTGTAATAACTTTAAATTACTCCAAACTTCTGGAATATTATTAAAAAAAGCTACAGCTCGACCGCTTTAATGGAAGAACCATGTCCTACAAGTAACCGCCTGGTAGATCACGGAAGCCCCGGCACCATGTTAGTATACTTAGCTTCACGTCGACGGATGTTTTAAAAACTAATAGCGGCATTTCTATTGCGAGAGAGGAGGCATGTCGCGCCCTGGCGGATTTTCACCGAACTACCAGCTCAGAGCAGCCAGATTTAAACATTAAAACTTATTAAAAGCAAAGCACTGCAAAACAATTTTAATTACAAACAATAAATACATTTTTTGCATGTAATATGCAAATAATTTATTACATTCTGACCTGAACAACAAAAATTTATGAAAAGAAATCTTTGAGATGACAACAACATTAGTAAATCTTTTCTCCAAAAAATGTGAAATATTATTCAAAATATTGTGCTAGTTTATCAAATATTTTAGGGTAAAATATCTTTCTAAACATACGATAATACTTCAAAAATCTTTAGAAAATGTACCTAATCTACGTGGAAAATTAAACATTATTTTTGGAACGATTCCCTACATTAAGTACGATTCCTTCAATTCCACAAATTGTAGGGAATATTTGCAAAACTTTTGCATAAATTACAATCTGTTTCGAGAAATTTCCCCAAAAATTGTAAGTATTCACTAACTTCCTAAATTTTGTGGAATTTTCCCCAATTTTTTTGAGAATAATAAGAACTGTTAGCAAAGTTTCCACACATGTCGGGGAAGATGATTTTCCCCAACGATAATGAGAATTTTTCCCCACTAAAAGTGGGGAAAATTCCCGAAATTTTTTACAGTGTAGGTTAGTGGTGAAAGCACCCTGCCGGCTATTGAAGTAGAAGGTCTTTTTCAGAAGAAATATAATTTAAAAGAAAGTTTTATTCATTGATCCGTCTAGTCTTAAAAGATATTACAGAATTTCGGTATTTTGAGTAGCTGAGCTAGATCGATATGGTATATTTCCACTTTTAACGTCGCGTCGGTAAAATATATCTGCACTGATCGGTTGTTACCATATCGTATGATCATACAGACACCTTGTGAATATTACTTGTATAAAACGTAACACCTTGCTAAAGACAGCATAAGTTTCGGAATAAAGATTCTTCTTTCGATCTTTTTAGTAGCTTAGTGGTCAAAGAATTTTATTTTGATGCGCTAAAGCAATACCCGTTGCTAGAATTACTTTACACGCACCTACACTTCCTTCGCCACCATTTTTGTAAATATCTAAAAAAATATTAAGACGCAAAATTACCTCTAAGAGGGAGCAGTATAAGGTATCAGTGCGGAAACTGATTAAAAGTGACTGGAAGACACAATCCATTTATAATTTTATGAGCCAAAGCCGAGTTAAAACGAGAAATTATACTTTAAGGAGAATTATCTTTATGCACAAATATAAAAACCAAATATAAATAAATGCCACAGCAAGGAATACCTTTTTTTATCAAGCTGACACTCCATTTCATTGTCCGAAGCTTTGAGGAACTCTTTCATGAGGTCTAGTTTAATATGGAGAGGTAGAAACAGAATATCTGATGGATCATATAAATATTCGCGTTGGATGTTTTTCAATCCGGGCTGGAAATCTGTTCTCTTTTTCCATTTTTTCTTATCTTATGAGATCATTCAAATCCTACTGATTCAAAGTTTTGGAAAGTTATTTTTACCTGCTGTTACATATTCATCTTCAATATTATGAGCTTCTTTGTTGATCATAAAGAAATAGCAACCTTCTTGACTTGAAGGTTTAGATTATATCATAGGCTTCGTACATTTTAACTGATCCAGTTATCGTGTTTTGCCCCATCGTGTTAACATTATTCTGCAATTATCAAAAACTGTATGAGGTACCTACTTCAGAATTTTATTTTTTAACCTGATGCTAAAGCATTCCTCATAAATAGATTTAAAGTTTTGAGATAAACTCCTTCGATTTCTTCGAACTTCAAATTCCTCACCAACGTAGCAGAACTCGTCGCATTGATCTCACTGATGAGTAATAGAGTGGTTTGTTCTAAGATTATACTCTTCAGAGGGCAAGCTCACCACCAATGTAGAGTTACAGTTGCTTGATGATGACGACTGGGGAAAATTTTAAAAATTAGTTGATTTTTCTAAAAAAATTTTTTTAACAAAATGGTTATAGTTTTAGAAAAATTATTAACGGGGTCGTCTGTAGTGATGGGCCGAAAATGATAGTAATTTTCATGATATTGATGGCAATACAACAATGGATTTCTTAGAAACATTTTTGATTTATTTTTCCACCTATGCTGATTAAAAAAAAAAATTATCAGGTTCGCATTTAAGTACATTGGCGTTCTAAGGCTGTGTGTACAATCATCATCGGTTTGAGAAGTAAAAGGGCGGGCATGATACACCTTTGAATAAATGATCTGAAACCAAAAAACCGAATAGATTAAGAAAAATGAGCTTCGTAACTACTACATAAACCACAAAAAGAAAAAAATCAGTCACTGTTTTAAAAAAATAACAAAACCCGAAGAGCGTTATTTTTGGATCAATTATACATCAGATGAAGCCCTTAAAAGTCTCAGCCAACCTGTAGTATTTTTGATTAAACGAGATGGATGCCAATAAGAAAATATATTAGCAGAGATTAAATTAATTGTACAAAGTAGAAAAACGGAAAGATGTGGAAGTTTTTTGAAAACAGAGGACAGAACAAGAATTCTGATGAAAACAAGAAAAGTGTGTAAAGTATGAAATATCCAGGTGATTTTAAAACCTATAAAGTGATTGGTGACCTGTATTATTACAGGTCCATCTTTTGAAAAATTGGCCAACTTTGTTTAAATTTATTATGTATCAGGTATACATTGAGAAAAAAGTTCTCTTGAATCAAAAGTGCCGGTGCTTTTGAAATCCGCTTGATTAATACAATATCTTATGTCTATAGTACAATAAATTGCCATACTTATATGAAGCTCTAGCATATAAAGTTAATATTTTATTTGAATTAAGAAAATAAGAAGCAATACAATATACTATCGAATTGATTATATATGCATTCGACTAAGTGCGAAAGCACTGTTTGATGGTTCAAACCAATATTTCATTGATTCAGAAGTATTTTTTTCTCACTGCAAGTTTCGAGACATCCACAAGTAGAGAAGTTTGGTAGAGCGGCTCGCCGAACACGTACAATTGTCGCTCCAATCACACAGTGAACAGCGTCACTTCTGTCTAGTAGAACGGCTCCACTGATTCGGGAGGAACATTACCCCAAACAGGCCGAATCGTTTAACCAAAAGTATAGTCGAGTCGCTTGAGACACGTGGCGCGTGCGGCACAGTTCCGCGCTTGCGCAGCTCAGGAAAATATAGCACCAACATTTCCGAGCGGCTGATCTTGATAAGTTCGGGGTAATCAGTGCCCCGAATCTGGAGTAGACTCCACACCAAACCGAATTTCAGCCACTCTCTCACAACTCACGCGACGGTTTTACCTAAATTCTCTACTGGCAGGCTTAGTTACTGGAGGGCGGGTTATCCAATTCGAATTATATCGAAACGGTTGACTGGGCAGACCTAGGAAAATATTACATGTTCCACGATACAAGTCTGTTTCTGGTTATTTGAATGATTTTTCAATTTCGTAAAATTGTCTCAAATAGCATTCTGGCTTTCCTCACCAATTAGAAAAATAATAATAATAATCTCTTTCTTGTTGCAGAGATGAGTTTTGAGTCTTTAACTAATAGGGAACCCGTTGACCTAAATCGTTCTCCTCCAAGGTCTCCTCCTCCTGAGAGATCCAGATCCAGATCTCCTCCAGCTGATAATCATTCTGACGTGGTCATTGTTCCACCGACTAGGTTGCCTTCTAATGACGGGCGTGGGTATGAACTTGCAGAAATGGAATTTCTTCGACTTACGTCCTATAATAATCGAAACCGGATATTTCAATTTGGAAGATACACTTTTCCTCGCAGTACTTTAGCTAAAATAAAATTACCTTTTACGAGTAAATTTGTGTCTCCGCCACTCCATGAACAAATTGTTATATTTACCTTCGATGGTGACGCCTATGCAATATTGGAGACTAATATGGCTTTTGCTGGATTGTATATGAATTTTCAAGGCAAGAAACCCCGGGCGAAAATAAACATGAGGACCAATATTGTTTGTCCATTGACCTCAGCCGAAGCTTTTAAAATTCCAGTAGGTCACAGACGCCCAATTTCGCTAGATTATGTTATATCCAAAGTTAATTCAAAATGATACAAATAACTTGCGATTAGGAATAGTAAAATGTCAGTGTACATACAAAATATACAATAAAATCTTTAATTTTTTCTTTAAACTTTGGTGAATTATTTTTTAAGTTGTAGGATTGTAAGGTTCCATAAAATAAAAATTTTTTCAACGTTTTATAAGTGTCGAAGAATAGGCCTGGAAAATTATAAATATTTAAAGAATGCTATTGAGGAATGAATTCAAATATTTCATTCTGTACTAATATATATTTATTAATATAAATAGCATACTAATTTGAATTTAAAATGTGTCTGTTTTGAAATCGAAAAGTTTGTAGGAAAAAAGTAACTTCATTTTCTAAGCAAAATCTCTAGTTTTTCAAGGCAGTTCAGGTGCCAAATGTCAGCATTCTGACAAAATAGTTTATCTATTGCTTTAAGAATTTAAATATTATAACTGATGTCATTTCTAATAAAAAGCATTATTTTTATGAAAAATGTTAAAATTCACAAAGAAGGACAGTAATTTTCACAATGCTTTTTGCAATTACATTTTTTGATACAGGCGATTATATTAACAAATTCAAAAACATGATTGCATTTTAATAAATGGCGGATTATTTTTTCCGGGAAAAAGTTTTCTACAACTCTAAGGTTTGCAATTTTGAAAGTTAATTTTTCTTGGGCTAAAATTGTTAAAACAATTTTCTTAAGTGAAAGTTTTTAAACAAATGCTGATATCTTAAGATTATTTAGTTATTTTAAAAATTAGAAACAGTAGAATCGCAGAGAATGTTTTCCCAGGAAAATCAGTCCCTGCTTAAAATGCAATCATTTTTCAAAAATTGTTAAGAAACGAAATTTTTTTAAATATAAACTATTACTTTTTTCTTTGTGTATCCACCTTTTTTGTTTAAAATTAAGTTAAAGATTTTTTTTGTCTTCTTATTAAACATTGCATATTTGCTGAAAATTAATATTTTTTATTTCAAAAATAACTCCTTGGTTGACAGGTGAACACATTAGTTGAAAATATTTGTTCTGCTGATGATTAAACTAGTTTTTGGTAAAAATTCAGTGGATTGGAAATCGGGGTACACTTTTAGTGTTTTAAATTAAAGGATTAGAACCTTAGCCAGCCATTTTTTTTTTATTCCAAAAGTGAGCGCATTTTGAAAATTTTTGCGACCGCTTTTTTCAGTATTTGTACATTCTATTTACATTTAAAAAATTCGAAGCATTTATTTTGGAAATTTTTTTGGATAAAAATAAAATAATAATAAATAAATAAATAATAATAAAAATATATTTTTTGTGTTATTCTTTACAAAAATGAATGGAAAATAGAAAGATTAATTCTTCAGATAACGTTTCTAGAGAAACGACACAAGCTACAAAAAAATGAATAGAAAAAGTAAGTTCACTCAAAAAACAGGTACAAATATATTTTGATTTTTTTTAATATGGTGCGCAATTTTTCTCTTAATCGTGAAAATGAACATTGACAATAAAAAAATCAAAGTTTGGGAAAACGATGCAAGCTAAGAGAACAGATGACTGAACAAAAACTGTCCATTAAAAAAAGATGTATAAATGTGTAATTAACTTTCGTTATGAAAAGACATTCAAAATGAAAGAAAACTTATATTTTTTGTAAAAACGACACACATTAAAAAAAACATTTTAACTAATAAAATTGTTTGCCTACATTATATTTATAAGCCTTCTTAGGACCACTTCACACTGCAATGCAAATTTTTGGTTCAAATCGTAAAAATGACATTGAAAATAAAATAAAATAATAAATAAATTCTTTCTACATTCTCATCAGATAAAATATTAGATTTGTGTAAAATTTTGCCCCCCCCCCAACCATATTTTTTTGTGAAAAATATACGTTTGGAGACCTTATATGTGTCTATAGATTTTTATTCGGTTACCATAAGAATTTTCTAGAGACAACATTTCTTCCCTAGAAAAAAGTCCAAAGTTCTATATTATAATTTGATCCAAGTATCGTGCGTGAAATTTACTACTCATCCATTCTTAAAATGATTATTCATAACCAGTTTTAAAATATTTTTTGAATTATGAAAAAATTGCTTTATAATATATGCATAACAATTTAAACAAATTTGCGTCACATAATAAAATGTATAAAAATTATTATACATTCAAAACTTTTATTACGTAGTCAATTGGGCTGATAATAATTGTTACATGAGATAAAGAACCTAAATATTCTATTAACCGAAGAAGAGCGTCCAAGGTCTATTATATGTTGTTGACAATCTTAAAAGTTCGTGCATCCTTGAAAGATATCGCAATGCTTCTTCCACGTAGACCCGACATATTGGTAATTTATATATTTCTATAGGTTTTGTGACTAATGCTAACTGATAGTAGCCTTTTTATTTATTAGTGATAAACGAATTCAATCTTTCTCCCCCGTCGTTTACGAAATCTTCCTAATATGATGAAGATCCGTATCAGCACGCTCATCCTCACAACCTTGGTTTTTCTGCTTTATTTTGGTAAGAGTATTCAACATAATAGAAATCCAAACGTAAATTTAAATTTTGACATATTAAAATATTTAAAATTTCTTTGAATGTGAAAGCTAATATCGAAAATAAGCGTTCATTGTAGTTTTAAAGAAACATATCTTAGATGAACAGAATTAATAGAACCCAGCCTGAAAAGCAAAATATATTTCGTTGAAAGTTTCCATGTAGTAATTACCAAATTTGGCCATACTTAAAGTGGTTAAAAACAGGGAAAAGATGTCAAAAAATGAAATTTTCCTAACATGGAGGATACAGTATTACGGAAGACTATGCTAAATAAAATTAAGATTTTTTTTTAATTAGTGTAAGGGGATACTCAAGGTCGCTGATTACTAATCAGTGCACGGTTTGTTAGATTTTCGTGCTGTTTCTGATGGATATTTATGAAATTCGAATACATTTATTTCATAGCCACATAATATAAATTGCAAAATTGCGCAGAATTGAGTGTTTATATCTTTGTAGACCCCTGAGTTCGATGCAGAAACGTTTGAATTCTGAAACAAACTTCTAGCAGTACTGTCATCGTTTGAGCCACCTTCAAGTGGCCTAGACTGAACTACCAAGAGTCCTATCTTTAAATAAAGTTCTTTTTGAATATATATTTTTTTTAATTTCAATTATTTTTTAATCTTCTTCGTGAGCTTCCCACTTTTTTATACCCAACTTGTAGAATAAATGCAGTAAACACTCGAAAAACAAATTGGAGCATTAAGAGATGAGATGGCGAATCACAATTTTTGAGTTTGAATTTCTTTCTCTATAAGCTTATCGATTTTCTTGAATATAAGATACGTACCTTGACACAAAAAACAGTAAATTTTGCAATCAATTCTCAGTTAAATTTATCATTTCAACCTGTCAGGAAGCTAGGAAAGTAAAAAAAAGCCTCTCCTGTCATCTATTCCGATCGTAGCTTTTGATTTTTTTTTAACTTGCTTTGATCCGATGTTCTACCACAACCCCATTTGCAAATTAATAAAAAAATTCACTTCTTCGGATGAAAGGCTTTCAAACGCATTTAACTGAATGGTTAAAAGTAAACGTTCTACTATATAAGGCAATTGTTGTTTAACATCTATAACAAGATAACAAGGCGGGTAAAATTTACCATTGTTTCCAGTGCTGACAGGTCGTATTCTGATGTGCTGACACTCTGTAAATTGTTATGAATGATTAATGCAAGATCAATATCGTTGAACCATATTCTTTCTGGCATGCTATCGAAGGAGCTTCTATACCTAGAAGCTGACAACTTTTGCTACTTCTAAGTTTCCTTCCTCTCTTAATTTCATTTTTGCGGAAAACCCTAGCTCGTTGATGCTTTGGTGTTGAGGAATAGCTTCGCTTTTTTTCGTTTGGTCTCGTCACTTCAGTCTTATAATTCATAAGAAAGTAGGCTTTTCTCAGCTTCTGAATGCATTCCTTGATCCTCGTCAAGGAAAAAACAGCAGTACCAAGCCAAACATGTTTTCCTTTTTGATTAACACAATCGCCTTCCGAATAATAACCAGCCATTTTTGTATATTTTAGTGAGCAGTACTTCGTTATTCCTTTTCACGACGCTTGACATCTCATAAAAGATACCCAGCTTTTCAGAAATATTTTTTATACCTAAGCATTCTGTTTGGCTTCGAGGTAATTCCGATTTTTCCCTCCTGGAAATTCAAAAAGTCTTTTTGTCAGATGCAACTTGTAAAAAATGTACACAAAATATCGAGGGGCTAGTCACTGAGAAACATCAGAAAGCCGCGCTGGAAGTCTTAGGAGAACTCTTGGAACTCTTGGAAGCCTTGGAAATCTTTCGCTAAGCATGGAACATTTACAGCATGAAAAATTCGCACATTCACAAGTTCGTTAGGCTCAAAGTTCTTCGGTGAGTCGAACTAACACTCGGCAAGACCGTCAATCTCAATGAAATCTTAGCACTCTCTATGCGAATTCGATTCAGACTGCTTCATTCATAGTTTTAAGATTTCGAGATTTCTCTGCGAGGAGCCCCTCAGGAAATATTCGGAAATTTACAATTTTAATTTCAATAATAAGATATAAGTCGACATAAGAATGCGGCTTTAACAACTGATTTGGAAAACTTTATATTGTCTTAAATGAATGCCTAGGAACTCATAGAAAGCAACTGATTTTCTTATTATTCCATTTGTTTGTCATAAGCCAATTTTATGAATAAATTGACAAACAGTCTTAGTGTCGGTAAAAAAAAATTGTGTGGATAAAAGTGCTTTACATTTATGTGAGAATGACATTTAATTAACAAAATAATTAAAATGTTTATAATAACCATTCTTATGAAAAATTCTTGTGAAAAATATAAAAATTTTATATTTTTTCAATTTATAATTTCCTTCAATCGCCAGAACGACATCAGGTATTCATTAAAATAATCAATATAGTGGAAATGTTTTAAGCCATTGGACGAATGACTGCTACTCACAAAAATATTACAACAGTCAACAATAACCAATGTTATTAACAATTCTTAAACAATATTTAAACTTAAGGTTCCATCTAATTTATATTTTCGTCGTTGACCAAGTCGATGGGTTATTGTCAAAGGATTTTGTATTGAGCGAATCTTAGCATGCAGTGCTATTATTCATTGTCAGTTTATTGCGATTGAAAGTCCGAATTTTTCCCAGTGAAACTGCAAAAATTTGGATTTTTTTTATCTAAATTGTTTCTAAACACGTGAGTTGTTATATTTTACAAAATATTATCAAAGACTCATTTTTTTAGGAATATCCGTAGCCAGTCTAGCGATTAAAGAAAACTAATATTTTTATAAAACCTTCTATTTGAATATCTTCTCACGAGAATTATTTATAATAATTCCACAGGGCAAAAATTCTGAATTTGTTTATATAATCTACTATATAAAATTCAAATTTGTGCCCTTGAGGTTCGATGCCGTCTACACCATTGCATAGATCAAATCAAGTTGCCTAAAAAGGATGATTCTTATGAAATTCCACGGTTTTTGACCCATCGACACCAAATTTGGCACACATATTCTTTGGACTCCTAGCCCGGTAGCAAGAGTTAGGCGGGGGGGGGGGGGGGGG
>JAWWLR010000054.1:8272671-8284150 GCA_035041075.1 Acraspis erinacei
TATTTAGCCACCACTACATAGTTCATTTTTGGTCCTTTAGGGTGTGTGCAAATGAAGACGGCCTCAAAGCGCTTTTTTGCGTAAATGTTACTCATCGCGATTTTAGTGTTTTCCCGACGGAAGATTGACTTCGACTGAAAATTTGTTTAAAGCGCCAAAGACAGAGGTTCCCTCTATCGATCATAAAAAATTGAAGTCGATATCACTCACCGATTGCAAGCTATGCTGGACACGTTCTTACTTAACAGACTGTATATGAAAAACAAGGGTTGTTCGTTCTTATCCTACCGATTCTATTAGAAAAACTGCTGCAAAGTACTATGGATGGAGTTATTTATTAACTCTATGGAGTTATTTATTTCTGCTTACTATAGGAAAAACTTACTTTATTATAGAGTGAGGTTTATTTTCACTAATAAAAACGAAACTGCAACTTATTTCATTTATCTTTGGAATGATAAATTGATGACTGCTGGTGACTTTAATATACGACAATGTAACATCTTCTATGAAACGGAAGTTGAAAATCGAAAATCTCTATTATTCCGAAATACTGTAAATTTTTGCAAATAAACATTATTATAAATTATAATAACTGAAATCTTGATTTGCCTGTAACGCTCATTAATTGTACCATAAAATTATGGAATTCTGCAATAATACCAGAGGATAAATACCACCCTTCACTGATGTTTAATCTATATGAAATCTGAATATAAAAAAATAGAAACTTTATGGATAGAACTGATTATAAGAATTTAAACATTAGTTGAACTGATATCAGCAACTTTTGTTTTTCTGTAAATAATATAGATTAGATGTTCCTGTCCGGTGAATGAAAAAAGAATTAAAGTTAATTGGGATTAGCAGAATTTAAATCCAGTTTGTGGAACTTTCCATATTCATGAGTGTTTTATTATAAAACATCATTTATTCTAATCATAACATTTGGAATTCGACGTAATTGAGACCTACCGAAGAACTCATGAATCTGGAAAGTTCCACGAACCAAATTTAAATCACGCCACTCCATATTAACTTAAAATTTTTTTGAATCTTTTTTCATTTACTGAGTGAAAATTACCACATCAGCGGCGGATCATATAGTCACATTATTTAATGATTCATTCTATTTGCTTTTGAAGCCTCATGTACGAAAATGTTAAAATAATCGGGCTGGTATGCACTTTCAATTTGATTCATAAGAAGCATAATCCTATTGTGTTCAAAATCCCTTTCTGGCACGGGACAAATTTGTTTTAATTTATATAATTGAATCAAAGAATTTTTTTGCTTCAATTAAAAAAAGGTTTATTTAGTTTTAAGAAATGGAAAATATTTGCCTTATTGATTTAAACAAATAATTTGTTCAGTACAATTTGTTTGATTTAAACAAAAAAGTGACTTTTATTAAACAATCAATTTGTTTAAAATCTGTTTATTCGAATTCATAATAATATTTATTTGATTCAACCAAAAAATACAATGGAAAGCAGTACTAACAAGTGCCGCCAGGCGTACTAAAGCGCTGCGGGCGGTTCCTAAGTAACTAACCTAAAATATAAATTAATTGATCCTTCGGTTTATTTGATGACATTGGTCTTTTTTCAGAGGTGTACTGTTCTAGATGTTCTGTTTTACTGTAAATTCATCAATTAATTCAAATGTGGAATGAAGATGATTTATGAATTGAATAATGTCTTTTTTCTATTATAATTGTTGTATACTTAAACGCAGGAGCATTTATATACCGGGTGGGATCAAGTTCAAAATCGTAAATGGAACCCCTATTTTTTTATTGCATATTCGGATTCTTTGGATAAACATGCGTACGATTTGTCAAAAACATTTTTCTCTTTTCGCGATAGATGACGCTGTAATTTTAACATTAACAATAAAAAATACACCATTTTCATTGTAACATGATTACCCACCGAAAAAAAGAATTTTTCAAATCCCTACAGAATCGTTGAACGAGTGACATAAAAACTCATACATAAAAAAAAATACATCCCGACGAAAATAGGTAGAACCTCCTTATTTTTGAAGTCGGTTAAAAATAATAAGGGTGTACTAACGTGAGGATTATGGCTACTGCAGCTAATACAGCAATTTCATTATTTTCTCCAGTGAATGTTGTTGTACGGGTCTTTTTCTTAGGTTGAACACTTCTATCGGTAGTAAATTTTGTAATAGTACGATAAAATGAAGCACGTGACACAATTCTATTTGAAAAACGCTGAGCGTAGAGATTGACAGCATTATCAAGATTTCTTCCAGCTTCTCCATACACTAGAACCATTTCAAATTTTTTTTGTACGGTTAGATACTCCATTGTAAAGTAAGTATACGGAATAATCTTTGATCAAACTAAAATGAGTTTTGTCTTCAATGTATTTTTTCAAACATCTGTCATAATTATTCCTTTTTAATTAGAAGTACCACACTCCTAAAGTCAAATAAGGTGAGTTGCACATGGTGACTATCGAGTTGCCAAGCGCGTACATACCGCGCTTGCGTATTGCGTTTTTTGAACGAACAATATGAGTTTGGTGGGATCTTTGCAATGTAGAACAATTGATTCAATATATTTCAGTAACTAAGGTTAGGTTCGCCATGAAATAGTTCAGATATTAGCGTAGATTTTATAACATTAGGAATCACTAGAGAAAAATAATTTTCCTAGAAGACCTCGAAATTACGTCGGATCGACGACACTTCGACGTTCATTTTGGAACCCTGTAAATTGCAACGAATTTATATCAAATCTTTTATATTGAAGTGAATATTCGCTTAAAAGTGTTTTTCAAGTATTATAAAAATAATCGATAACCGATCGACGTCTCCATTCTGACTGGGTGGGCGTTCGAAGAAATTTCTTCTAGATTTTGGATGCCTTTTCTAAAAAGCTGATAAAATTTCAAAGAAAGTTGTCGACCCTGATTTTTAATTTAGTTTTTCAATTTATTTATAAATAAATAAATATGACGACAAGAATGCCAATTTTTTCGATTGGACGTTCCCGGTCCTCGTCAATAATAGGAAAATTGTTGTAATTGCCAACGAACTATTTGTTGAAAATGTGTTTTGTATAATTTTCAATAATTTAACGTTTTTTAAGTTATATTGCAAGAAATTTGAATGGAAACAATATTCTAATGAAAAAAATGTATCTTAAGACTATTCTTGTTCATATTATAAATAAATGCATTATTCCGGCATTTGTCGTCAGAAAAATTCGTTTTTTTCGATGTCAGTTTTTTTAAATTACGAACCTCATGATAATTTCAGAAAAATTCATAATTTGTTGATACATTTTTAATGATTTTTTACCAGATTAAATAAATAAATGCTGTTAATTGGCAACTTTACACTCACGAGTCTGAAGAAAGTTTCTTTCCCAGAGTTAATAAGCTAGTTCGCATACATTATGGTACGCCGCTTCACCAAGACATTATCTCATCTCCCTGGACCAAATGTTTATTCTTGTTGTAAACTATTCATCTTTTAATAATTGTGAACTGTTATCATTTTCTACGATTAAATAGGTCCTATTAATGAGAGGGATTGAAAAATCACTCAAAAATTGTAAATCAGAGGCAAAAGTGGAAGAAGAAAGTAATTCTGCTTGATTCTGAAGCTCAAGACCTGCTCAAGGCATAAAATGGAAGCCTGAAGTCATATGTCGACAGTGAAAGAAGAACTTTCTTCAGTCTCGTGAGTGTCCCGACTTTTCGTATGTCATACAATTTATTCATAAAACATATTAAATGTATTGTTCAACCATTCCTTGTATTCAAACCCTCTTGTCTTGGCCAACAGTAAGTACTGAAAGTACTTTTAGTTCTCGTGCTGCGCGCTCGATAATATATTTGTCTAAGCGCTTCGCGCTCCATCGATTTTTGACGTTTGATAAATAATATTGAAAATTATCGTTGTTTAATCAATGAGTCTTACTCTTTTAAATCAACTATTCCCAGACGGGATGACACCAAAACATCACTTATTTTGCATTATCCTAGAATAATGTTTTCGATGGGAGCTTTAGGTAAACTTTCATTAATACGGTATGAAAGTAAACATAGAGAAAGTAAACTTACTTCTTATGCAGTAATAAGTCGGGCCAATATTTCTCACACGATAACGATTAGAAGCAAGCTTAAACTAAATCGCTTTATGTACAACGTATCGATCTACTTACCATACACCTGCGCTCCATCTAGAATTATTACTGCAGGTTCCCCTCTACTTTATTCAGTTTTTATTCATGTTTTCCATCCCATATAAGTGGTTTTGTAAAACTCCTTAATTGGATTAGGTTAAGCGATAAATATGTAAGACCTGGTATTATGATAATAATTTAGCAGAAAATGGGCCAAAATATTATAATGTGCATTATTGTATTGTGTAAGATAATGGAGGAACGGGTTTTCTCGCATGAAAGTTCAAAAATGTTTACGATACCTGGCGACGGCTTTGGTATCATGCGTCAATAAACCCATATTTTTATTGTTAAAGGAATAAATGATAAAATGCAATGTTTAATTATCAAGTTTTTTTAAATTTAATTCCTACTTAAACTGGATTGAAATAACAACCGTGTCGATATTATAAAACTCTTGAAAATATAGGTTTAACATGGTATCTCAGTTTGCAACTTTTATTATGAGTTTAACACACAAGTTGCATTGGGCAAGCCAGAAGATCTCGTAATACGATAGGATAAATAGATATTTAAAATAGTAGCTTTCACCATAGATCTACAGCCATAATTACCATGGTCATGGCATAAGGTACTTTTCGGTAACGAACTACAGGTAGTAAGGTAAGGTCGATTTACCTATATACCTGCATAAACATTACCATGCTCGTGGCATAAGGTACTGTTGAGTAAGAAACTGCAGGCAGTAGGGGAGGGTCATCCTATCCATTTACCTGAAAAACATTGTCATACTGCAATACACGAAATTGTATAAAACACAGCATTTGTTATGATAATTATATGAATATATTCAAACTACTTTTCTTTTATTTAACACCAAAGGTATTTATGAAAATTTCCAAAACCATGCACATTTAAATATCGTATTGAACAAATTATATTTTACTGGAAACCCACTGTGTCACCACGTTATAAAAAAAGGTGTACATTTTTACCAGAAGTACCGAGTTTTGTGTCCGATCAAGATATCAAGATAAATTCCCAGCATCTTTATAGTCACAATTATTTCACTATAGGTCCCAATATTGCCGCCACTTAAACTGAAAAATAATAATAGGTGTTTCGGTTAATAATGCCGTATTTTTCGCAGAAATTGACCGTTTATTTACATAACAATATGAATTACCTTAATAATAAAATTATTTGTAATCGTTTTCTACAACTTTTCCCCATATTTCTGGCAATGCATCGATTCCTTCCCAAAAGAACTGCTCATTTTTTGAGGCCAACCATTCATCGAGCCAAATTCTCACTTCTTCTTAAGACTGGAAATTTTTCTCTGAAAGTCCATGCTGCATCGATCGGAATAAGTGGTAGTCCGATGGGGCCAAGTCCGTTGAATACGGCGGGTGGGGTAGGATGTCCCATTTAATGTTTTATAAATAGCTTTGGACTGGTTTCGCAACATGAAGCCGTCCATTGTCATGTTGAAAAATGACTTTCTCGTGTCTGCGCGTATTCTGTTCATTTTTCCTGCAATGCTTTGTTTAATTAAATTAATTGTAGTCGGTACTATTCGACAGTAATCGTTTCACCAAGTTTCAGCAGTACGTAATACAAAGCTCCCCTATTATACCACCAAATACACAGCAAAGCCTTCTTTCCATGTATATTGCGTACTGATTCTGACGTTGAAGTCTGGCTAGTAGAATGTCACAAATGGTTTTTCGCCTTTCCATTGATAAGGAACCCATTTCCCTACCTTCTGAACCTTTCCCAATTCGTTTGGACGTTTGGAAAGGGTGGGGTGGGTAACATTCACTGCATTTGCCATGTGCTTCAACGTTTGCCTTGAGTCTTCATTCAATAAAGCTTGAAAATCTTCATCTTCAAACTTTCTGGACTAACCTGGACGCTCCTTGTCTTCTATATAGAACTCACCAGTTTTAAACCGTTGAAAGAATCGTTCACAGGTTTTTTGGGTTATAAAATTTTCCCTGTAAGCTTCAACGAATAATCTAGAACTTTCAGCAGCCGTTTTCTTCAAATGAAAGAGCGTTATTAAGCTTCCCCGAAAAACGGCTTTTTCTGGTACGTAATTCGACATTTTCAAAGCTTTCAACAAGTATGTTCTTTGCACAATGACAACCCAGAACCAACTGGCTTTTGGTGGCGTATTTCGAACCTTCAAAAGGTCATGGACGTCTTGCGTCTATACCAACAAACGTATTAGTAACGCCATCGCTTAGCGCAAACGACATAATTAACCGAAACAGCCATTATAAAAATATTTTAAAAAATGTTTCCAATCTTTCCAAAAACCAAAATTCACCATTTTTATTTTAAAAATATTACTCAGTACGATTTTCCATGAGTTAATTATATTCATTTTTAAGGATGATCCAAACTTTTTTTTCTTCTAGTAATAATTTAAATACACTCAGAAAAAAGATTCTATGATTAAAAAAAAACTTTCTTTGAGTTAAAGAAAAATGTCCCTTGGCAAATTCTATGCAAAATTACTTACATTACAAGCCGATTAAAGACATAAAACGCTTATTATTTAGCGAATTTTTAAGAGTAAAAAAAATAATAAATGTAAAAGCTTCTTTTCTAACTAACAAAATTGATTTTTTGGACTCCAATTTAAGGAAATAAAAAAGAATTTTCAACAAAAGAGGTAAATTTTAAAACAAACAGGTCAATATAAAAAATTTAATTTTTAACAAATTAGTTCAACTTATAACCAAATGGTTCAACTTTTAAACAAAAAAAATGTTCTACGAAAAAGATTTATGTTCTGCGAAAAAGACGAATTTTCAAGAAAATACATTAACTTTTAACAAAATTGCCAAGTGGTTCAAAATTATTTTTAAGGTTATTTACAATTTTAAAAAGTTGTTTTGAAAAAACTATAATAGTGTATTTAGTTTTTTATCTTTGTGTGCATTTTTATACAAAAGACAGCAAATTAAAAGATAACGAAAATGATTTTAATTTTTAGTTTTTACTGCCTGTACCATGTACTCTCTAATACCTCTCGAATCTTAAATCATGCTTAAGTTTCAATGTGTAATAAATCTAGAAACTATATGTAAAATTTTTAAATCAGATAACAGCAATCTCACTCGCTCTACATTACTTATTTTGAAGAATAAATAAATGGTTCTTATCAGGTTCTAATCACAGTTCACACAATATTTTCGCAAAACAAGATTTCTATCTTCTTTCATCGTCTTTCTATAATAATGAAAATTTATACTGAAATAATACTCCTGATATTATTAGGTGTCTTCCTTTTCACACGTAAATATAATTTAATATTATAATTAATATGATAATTAATATTTATAAGAAATATCATATATGTATGTACTCTCGAACCTGCTTGCCTCGAAGCTTTCATTTTAAATTTGGCATATGTAAATTACCTAGAATTAAAATTAAAATCTGTAATTTTAAAGTAATATTTCTGAACGGAATACCTAAAGTTTTCGACTGAATTTTTATTCTACTGTTTTGAAATGCTATTTACTTTTAAATTAAAATTATTAAAACAATTTTTTTTGAATCATTAAATTTTTTTATTTAAAAAAATAAAAGAAAGCTTGCAGTAATTTTAAAGGCATATTTTACTTTTTAAACTCTTATAACTAGGTGAAGCGCTGTTTTTGCTAAAGTATTTTTGAAGCAGTTATGATTAGAACATGATGATAAGACAAAATTTCAAGAAATCGCATTTGCATGGATTGAACCTCCCCATTACATTCAAGAGTAAAATTCCGAACAGTCAAATCAAACTATAAAAAATAATAAGTATATTAGAAGAAAGGTCCTTTCACCTTCAATAGGTGAAGTATGACGCAAATAATTTTCTGAGTACAATGAATCCAACCAACGGAAAGGGTGAAATGTTCGATGGCAATAATATGCGACCTATAAGGAATGCAACATTGTTTCAAATAATTTATTGATCGGATTTTATCCCCTTTCACTAATCTAGAAACATTTATCTATCAAGTTCGCACGAGATTAGCTATACAAAAATAAGGAAAATGAAAACGATATTAGGCCGCCTTTTTGTCTTAGACAAAGACACTCATATAGTGTATGGTTAGTTTTATCCGAAAAGCCTAAGGAGTTCCGAAAACAGAAAAAATTTTTTGTAAATAATTTCTTAGAGGTACAAAGATTTATTCAGACAACTTCGCGTCTTTCAAAATACATATGTTGTCATTTAGATACAAAAGAAACTTGAAACAATATTCCACGTCTGTAACGACGTGATAAACGATCTAATGCAGGCTAATTTCCTGTGACACTTGGATGTTTTTTTTTTTAGTATTTATTGTTTTGTGTTTAGTTTGCATGGGAGACGGACAAGAGCAAAGCTTGCGCCATGCTACCATTCAGCCGTGACCCATGGTTTAGCCAGATATTTCCAAGTGTATTGCCATGCTTAAGACATGCAAACTATTTCCACTCGATTCTTAAAGCAAAAAACTTGCCAAAAGTATAAAATTACTAACACTTTTTCACAATTATCAAATCCAAGGATAAAATTCCTCTCGATTAAATAAATTTCTAGTTTCTCAGCCGTGTTTATGTTCTTAAAAAAACCGTTAACATAAACTAATTGTTAAACATAGTAATTTTGCATGTTTATGTCGATTTTTTTAAGAACCTAAAAATAATTTAAATGTGCGGTAAAGAAAACCCAATAAATATAAAAAATAAAAAAATAAACTTAAGATAAAAAAAGCTAATTTTAATTATTCCCATCTTTTTATATTCTGTACAATTTTGCATCATGAACTACCGTCTTCGACAAAAAGGTAATTTTTTTGTAAAAACGAATAAGTTGGCGATGATCGACCTGTAAATATTATCCGATTTATTTTCCCTTCGAAATGGATCATTTTGGAACAAGAAATAATGAATACAGTTTCTCTCTTGTACCTCTTTCGAGGATGCCCCTCGGATATATTAAGTCAGGAAAAGAAATCGTGCAAACGCATTTTTTATAAAAGCGTTTTTATAATATTTAACGATTAAAAATTACATCTTTTTCATACACGATTTTCGTTTCATTTAGTTTGACCATTTTCCCAAAAAATTGATTCAATCAATAAAAATGAAATAAAATAGCATGCATTTTAATCAATTTCAAAATTAATTTTTGAACACTGTTTGTTTTTAGCTCATCAATAATGTGCGGGATATGTTAGATGTTTATCTTTTGTTTTATTTTATAATCATTATTAAATATTTAATTTATATGATTACATTCGTAATATGATTTGTTATTGAAACAAAAGTGTTCTCATTTTCTTGTTGGTAAAATTTTTTAATAAGTGCGAATCCTATAAAAAAAATTGTTTTGAAACATTTTATTGCAACTTATTAGTTTTTTCACAAATTTAATTTTTTTAAATTATTAATATATAAATAAAACAAAGCATCGACACCAGTGTAATTTGGTAATTATGAATTTTCTTTTGTTAAAGCTCCTTTGGCTTTAGCGAACACATTCTTATCACGTATCTCGTGCTTCGCACTCGAATCTGTCCCTCAAATTGTATGCATTTCCATAAATGTATATATTACAATGCATAACATGAATTGGAATTAAAACAGACGTAGTTTAATTTTCTCGTTTTAAGCAACCCGCATTCTTGAAAAAAAATTTGTTTTTGAAAAAAATTAATTTTTGGATTTTCTATTATTTTTTATGCTGTAAAAATTATAGTTTTGTTTTTTTTCAAGAAAAGTCAAAAATTTGTTTTTATAATCTTATAGGGCATTAAAAAATCAACGTTTTTATTCTCTTGCCTTTTTTTCATGTCGTGCGTTATTTGGTTTAAAATGTTCCTTTTCGTGTGTTTTTTGTAATTTTGTAAATGCTATAACTGGTAATATTTAGTTTTGTGAAAAAAAGTCATTAGGATAAATTGCTCGTCTTTTTGAATACTATAAATATCCGTACAGAGAATTTTTTAATTTGGAAAAAGTGGGCTCCAAAATATCCAAAATGCGCTAAATTTTTTAATTTTGTATCCAAAATGGCTGGCTAACAAACTTGACCTTTAGTTTAGAACAATAAAAAAGTGTGAAAAATTCCTGAAAATACAATCAAGAATATAATGACCAAATTTGGACAACCACCATAAAATGTCCCCATTGCAATCTGAAAAAAACGCCTTCCCTTTCCTCATCTAAAAAAAGAAAAGAAAATAAGAATTAATTCTTCATTTAGACAAAAATAAAAATGAGGAAAGAAAAATGAGAAGGCAACCAACCAAATCCCCTTCCTTCTCTTTTATTTATTTATTTTTTTAATTTCGTTAGTCCTCTTTATTTCTACCATTATCAAATCACCATAAAAATATTTATAAAAAATAATCACCAACGTTTCGACTATCACACAGCACCCTTATCAAGGCAAAAGAAAAAAGAAAATAATGAAAAATAAAACAAAATAAAATAAAACAAAATAAAATAAAAATAAAAGAAAGGATCAAATTTAAAATCTCTTTTTAACGTCCAAGAATCATGATATTGTGAAAAATTCCTGAAAATAATCAAGAATATAATGACCAAATTTGGAAAATCACCATAAAATGTCCCCATTGTAATCTGAAAAAAACGCCTTGACTTTCCTCTTCTAAAAAAAGAAAAGAAAATCAGAATTAATCCATTAAGGCAAAAATAAAAAGTAAATAATAAATAAAAAGTAAAAATAAAATAAAAATAAATAAATGAAAGCGAAGGAAGAGGATTTGGTTGTTTGGCTTCTCATTTTTCTTTCCTTCTTTTTATTTTTCTCTAAATGAAGAATTAATTCTTATTTTCTTTTCTCTTTTTTAGAAGAGGAAAGGGAAGGCGTTTTTTCAGATTGCAATGGGGAATTCGATGAATTCCATACATTCAGTGAATTCCCTCTATTCCATATATTCCGCAAATTCCTTAAATTCCATAAATTCCTTAAATTCCATCAATTCCCTGAATTCCTTGAATTCCATAATTTCTGCGAATTACATAAGCTTCGTGAGTTCCTTGAATTCCATGAATTCCACGACTTCCATACCTTCAGTGAATTCCTTGAATTCAATTAATTCCGTGATTACCTTGTTTTCAATTTTCTTCTTATGAACGCTCTAATAAATGTATTGGACCGCTGGATAGTGACTCTATGATTTACAACACTTAAAATACATTTATTGAAGTTTCGTTATTCCAATACCATGTTAGATACTTATTTGAACAAACCAGAAATTCAAATAGTGCATTAGAACCCAAATGGACATAAAAATCTGC
>JAWWLR010000054.1:8440702-8451836 GCA_035041075.1 Acraspis erinacei
TATTCGGTTGAATGTTGAACTCTTGTTAAAATAAATTCGGTTTCGTGAAGATTCGTCTTTTTCGCTTGAAAATATATCAAATTTGTGTTTACTTTATAGTAAAAGTACTTACTGGAAAATGTAACCACTTGGTAGAAAATTATTATTTTTTTTGTTAGAATTTTATAATTTCAGGTTGAAAATTAAAACATTTTGAAGATAATTCGCCTTTTTGGCTTCTTAGTTTTAACAATTCTGTTTTGTAAAAGTCTATATTTTGTAGCAATTTCGTATTTGTGGTTTTCATGGAAATTAATCTACTTTAAAAAATTTAACTATTCCATTTTTTGTTGGCATTATTTTTAGTGTAGAAAATTACACAGTTTGTTTGAAAATTAATCCTTTTTCGTAATAAACAAATCGTCTGGGTTACCATACTATCTTTTTGGTTTTATATTTAACTATTTGGTTCAATGTTGGACTGTTTTGTTGAAAATTTATGTTTTCAGCATCACCCGTTTAGTAGATAATAATTAATCTGTTTGGTTTAAAATGTAACCTTCTTGTTTGAAGAAAAATAGTGCATCAATCCTGTACAACAGCACATTATTTGCAAAGCAAACAGTTGTATTTGAAACAAATATTCAAGAAACAAAGAGAGAAGAATGATCAATGCCTATGATTCCAGAGTTTTCGATTGAAAATTCTGGAAAAGGAACTGCTGACGCAAAGGCTGCGAATTGCATATCCTTCAAGTATAATCTTCAAAATGAAATAACTTATTGCACTTCCACACTTTACCGATTCGAGAATACGCCCCATCTTTCTCTGGGTATTTCTTGTCGTAAAATCTGTGACGAGAGGAGAAATCATGAGAAATTACAAAAGCTCTCAATAGAAATTGAACGGATTAACCGTTTTTCTTCTATATTTTTTTAATTGTCTCATTGTTATCTAATGCACCTAATGCACAATATTCCAATTAAATTCCTTAATCTTTTAGTCATTTTTAATTTCTCTCAGCAGGCAATTAATTGCAATAAAACAAGATCTAAACGAAATATCGAAAAAGCGCTTTTACAAGTTTAGCGCTTTAACATTTATATTCTGTGGTTTAAATATGACATCAAACAATTCATAATTGTAGGAGAAAAGCTTGGCAGAGCAATACATGGGCTAATTTTCAAGCATCAGGAAGCCCTTAAAGTCATATGATACTTACAGAATTATCGATTTTATCAGTGTTCAGTTTCCCCGGCTTTTTCCGTACAATAATAAAGATTTTTTCTTAAAAATTTGGCGAATAGTAGCGGACATGTTACTGGACGTCCCCGAACTTTTGGATAGTAGCTTATATCCAGGCAATAACATTGTTGGTAGAAAATTAAAAAATTTTATTTCATTAATAATTTCTAGTTGGCTATCGACAGCATCGGTACGACAGCCACCTACATGATCGGAATAGCAAAGAGCTGAAAACTGATCCTAAACTCAAATTAGTGCACATGCAGAAAATTTTTATTTAGCAGAATACAATTTTTTGTTATTATCCCTAAAAAACAGTTCACGGATGTCTGCTATAATATTTTATAGCAATTTCGAATTTAGTTTTTAAAAAATTACATTTTTTGTACAAAACCCTGGGGAACTGACCCAATTTACGACACGACGAAGTATTACATGCCCTTAATTTAATGCAGCTCTTGATCGCGTCGGTTTTCCGTACAAGTTCGAGTGAGTCTGTAGGCTGACACTTTAATTAATAATTGAAATTAAACTCCAGTAAAATGAGTTCTGGAACAATATTCAAATGAATTGCACCTCAATTAATCTTTCAGGATTTAAGATTTCTGTCTTTCCATGCTCGAAAAACTGAGAATCAAACAGAACATCCTTACATAAACTCATATTAGAGATAACTAACATCAGAAAAATCTTTTTCTAAATGATAAAACGCCTATACAATAACGTGTTTGTACTTATTTGATCACACTCTTTGAAAGTTTTCCTACGCTTAGGACGTTTTAATTTATTTTGACTGCTGACATTCAAGTCATCATTAGCGCTAGCTTCTATTACAACATCATGCGTTTTACATTCAAAGTTTTTTTTATCAGATGGTAAATAAATCTCTTTAGACAAGAATTCTTTGAAATATGAATTCGTGTATTGAACACATACTTTCTCTGTAAGTACTTGCAAAGTTTGTAATTTTCTTACATAAGCTGAGGCAGTATTTGGCAATTCTATTGTATACTGATTCACGTTGAATTAATACGTTGTATCAATCCTTGTCACTTTTAGTAACTTTATCGTTCCAATTGGCTTTATCTGGTACTAGTTCCATTTTCGCGGCTTTGAAACTTTATGATAACGTGATAAGTCAGGTCGTTCTGAGTCTCCCGTCGCTTTAATGATTAAACCATTTTTTTCTGCAAAATTCAAAGAGCTTTCAGATTATCGACGGACCGGCACTTATAATAGAAGTGAGTGTGGCAAACAGTCGCAATTGTAGGAGTAGCAATAGAACGGGCAAAATCTCCTGTTATGAGTGCGGTTGCTTCCATAATCCGAAAGCCCTTTGTCTTTTCGGAAGAAGAAAATAATTTTTTTAACTTTTAGGCCCAACTTTTTGCTCACTGACACTATGTACACTTAGTAACAAATAATTATTTCTGAATCTTGAATTTAACATTGGCTGTAAAAACTCTGTTTCAGTAGAGGCAACCCCTGCATTTGCAGCATGTACTTTGTACCATATTTTAAGGATTTCTTCCTGCTGAGATTTTTACCATAATCTGTACAAAAATTAAGGTATCTATATTTTTGACAGATGGTCGAAGTGTACTACGTGCTTATGCGATTGTATAAAGATGACGAGGAGCGGTACATAGCACAAGCCATGAGTACGGCCGCACTAATAGTATTTACAAGGGAGGTAAGCGTGGAGTTTGCGGCGACTCCACGGGAGAGGCGATGATAGAAAGCATTACACAGCAATTTCCGGTGATTCTACGAGGAAGTGCTGATACGGGACCTTGTGATCCCACTAAAGTACATTGAGTGCCGTATCCATAGCACTTACGCCAAGCGAAGTGGTGTGGCATGAAATTGAGACTTCAATATCACCTATCTTTTGTTTACCTTCGAGTAACATCAATGTCCCAATTTACGTTGAAATTTCATAGATTCCCCGATGTGCTAGGAACAAGTTTCGTACAAGTCATTTAGCCTATTTCATATTTTATTTGAATTGCTTGTTTTTTATCGCCTTGCTTATTATATTTAGCCTGCACTGATTTGATACCTTTCCACACTTCTTCTTGGTGATTTGTGGGGCTAGTGAAAGCAACTCATTGCTACTGATAGTTCTAGAATAATAGTGGTTCGTGAGTCCATCGATTATTATATATTTTCCGCATCAGTACTAAATAAGGAATTTCTGGTAGCAGCAGAATTATGTGCATAGTATTTCAATATTTATTCAGGGTGGATCCAAAATTGATCTCAGGGGGTTGATGATGGAAAGAGATGAGAGAGGAGAATTGAGAGAGAAGATTTTAGAGTGGATTAAGAAAAAGAGAGTGAGAGATCCACAAGATTACGATTTGCCAAAAAGTTTTAACAACTGGTTCCTAATTTTTAGCATAAATAAATGTCAGTATATAGATTAGTAAGATTCTTCCCAAAGAGAGACTTTCGGAAAAAAAAGTTTTAAAAAGTTGTCCCTCAATCCCAGCGACAAATTTTAAAAATGCAGTTGACAGAACGAACAGATTTTTCTAGAAGGGAGATATTTAGAAAAAACGTTTAAAGAAGTGATTTATCGCTACTAGTACTGACAAATATTTCGAGTATACGGGCCCGACGGACTTTGTGAAAAAATTATTCACAAATCTGGTTGAAATCCACCAAACGTGAATTAAACCTTCGGGAAAACGGATAAAAAGGCATTAAATTCTATTATAACTAACACATAATCATTTTTAGTAGTAAGCGTGATGAATGAACCTTTATGGTTGATATGGGTAACAGCAAGTGGACGATATCTAGACTCCACTGCAAAAAGCTCATCTGCTCGTGGCCCTCTTTTATTTGTCATTCATATATATTAGATCGAACTTCGTATAATGATGTGGCCCATAAAGTTTCATGGTTGGAATGTAATAATATTCAACAATTTTCTCTAATCTCCGAAACGCATCGCCATACATTTTCGCAAGGCATTAGGCATCACCTATACAAGCTTATCATTTACGTGCTTGTATAATACGCAATTTTCAGACTTATAGCCATCATTTCATCGTTATTTCCTTCACTTTTCGTTTTTTTTTTAATATCCCGCTTTCTTGGCGATCGTCTATCCGCATATTGACATATGGTGATGATCTTTGGATTTGCAAGGCTGAATATTTCTGGAGAAGAATTTGATTCTAAACAAAAGTTTCCTCACATACTGGCGTACGCCTTAATGCTCTTGAAGCTTGAATAGCCTTGTTCGGATTCACGCTAGTTCTTTGCTGTGAATGGTGGAACCTTTGAAACTTTTTTTTTAAACATTGAATACTGCGCTACGCAGAAAAATACTTCTGTAGAACATAGAATCACAAGAATGAAATTATAAACGTAATTTACTGCCACATAAATATTTATGTAAAACTTTCAGTGCAGAAATTGGAAAAAATTAAAGTTTTACAACTTATATAAATGTTAAGAAATAACACACTCGCTTCATTTGCTGGCTTAAGCGAGCCTTCAGCGTGCGGTTTCGGCCACGCAAATCTGTGGCTCGCGATCAGCGCTTGGATACTTCTCGTCCTTACAATTCATAATCAGTTTAGTTTACAGTGTAATGTATTTAAAGAAGCCTAACTGGAAGTTTCATGAAGCTGCTGAAACCTCTACATTTTAATAGATGGTTTAATTTATTTGGATTTCACATTAAAAAGGAAATTAATATACTTGAAACTCTATCGACCGTAAAGATAAGAACTATGCGTTTGGAAAATCTTGCGTTTTAACATTTTTTTGTAACTCGGGTATTTGGATCAGAAAATGTAATTGTTTATTTCTATAAAGGCGTTTTCATGATTAAATCAAAAACTTCACGTAGTATCTAAAAAGTCTCAAGTAAATTCGTAGCTTTGTCCAAGGTGAACAATATTGATTCACGATATTTTTTATCGACCATAATTTTGTTGGAAAATGGAATTTTTAATATAAAAGTATACACATCTCTTTAAGATAAACCGCTCCATTCAAATTTTTCAGAAATATGTGAGTTCTTATTTTTCAAAGGCGTTTTCAATGGTTGAAACTGGAATTGGCGGTAAAAAGAGCTGATTTGCAAACTTAATATTCCTTTTGAAAAGTATAAAGTATAAAGTATAAAAGTATAAAGTATACTTTGAAAAGTATGCCAGAGTGCAATAGGGTTGTTTCCAAAGTCATATATCATCTTTCCAATAAATGTATATTATAATATATAAAATCAGATCTTATATATCAGTGATTCTCAAATATCTTCAAATATATACCTGTATACATAAATCAAATAAATATTATTTAGTATACTTTTTATAAACAATAATATTATACTTATTTATGTATGATAACATAAAAGCATTTAAAAGAAAAACTTTTGTATAAAGAATTCATTGAAAAAGTACTTAAATGTAGTCATCTTTACTGAAGAATTCATAAATATATAAAATTTTTAAATGTGTAATAATTGTACTTACTGTTTTCCTTCAAAATACTTGACTCTTAATCCAAATATTACAAAAGAAGAAATTTTTTATCGCATAAACCTTAACGAATAAAGCTATTAAATAAAAATAGTCAGAATTGACAGCAGACCGTGGCCGAACATCTTGATCATTAGTTTCGATAGTTTTCGTCAAAGCCACATCGTCACATTGATAGGTAATTATGAGAACCTGTGAATCACGTGGCACCAACTTGAATAAGCGTTTTACCGCATTCAATTTTTTTTTCTGTTGACCCACTCAGCAGAAAAAAATCATGAAGCACCTTTGGTTCGGATTAAAATTATGTATTAAAAAATTATTTTATCTAAAATCACGAAACAGCCCTATTCAATAGGATAATTCTTTCGAAAGTTATCGTGTCCACAGATTACCAAGTACAGAATACATACAGATAGACATCATCGCCAAACTTTTTTATAATTTAGAGGGTTCAAAACGTGAAAATTTAATGAAAAGAAGCCAAGTATATACGTAAAACTGATACATTCTCAATTAATATGAGAATGAAAAAATAATGGAATTTCATAGCCAATAAGTTATAAGCACATTATTGTGAAAGTTTATTGGGATGTGCAATCGTTGGGGATTTTTTATGGATTATTAATAATTTAAAAAACATTTACCGTTTTTCGCTGTTTATACTTACTTCGTACACTATAAAATAATTAACTAAAATATTGCAATTTGCAAAAAAATAACAATCTCTTCATTTCATAAGTCATAATTGATATACACAGAAAATTGACAATTTATTTTTATTTCACAGTGGATCCACACTTATTACAAAGATATTATTTAAAAATTCAAGTATGCTTTCCTAAAATGATCTCAGTGCTAAAAATTGGAGTACTCTCAATAGAAAACAATGCATATTTAACAGTGATACGCCTAAACCCGTATTTTCGTTTCCTCTTATTCTTGAGTATTTTGGATTTGATTGTAAACACTACACATATAGCTATTGAATATTCCATATAGAACGTAAGAAATAATATTTATGTATATGTATTATATAAATATTTGATTAATGATGTTTTTGACATGAAGTTGCAAAATCTTAAATATTCGGTTCAGAATTAGAATGGCACATTCATAACCTGCGGAAAATTCCCATTTTTATCAATAGTGATGTTAACATATGATTGAGATGCTTGCGCGAAAATTTCAAATTGTAATGGTTGATGCTCATAGAAGGTAGTACAAAATAATTTAACGTAGTGCTGAAATGAAGGTCCGAAGCATCGAGTTTTGTGGTTGTAATATGAACATTAATGGTAGAACCCTTAATAATTTACGAGTTTTGAAATTGGAAACTTATGAATTTAAGCGTTCCGGAACCTGACTCCAAATAGTATAAAGAGGCTGGGTCGGATCTAAACCCGTAATATTTGTAAGTGTCCGGAAGGAGACCTTTCAGGATTTAAAAGGTTTGCGGCCGGACCTTTCAACTAAACGTTAAAACTAAAATGTTCCTATCCCTGATTAATGCAAATGTGTCTGTACAAATATTTATGAAAGGCTTCCATTTTACATTTTACATTTTTCAATATGGAGTTTTAAACACAGATACTTTTTGGGGATCTTTCAATTCTAACATCAGGCAGATACGGTAATTGGCCAGTGAGAGGAATTAAAAGCCCGATATACGCTGAATCTTTGGGCTCATCATTATCATGCACAGGCTCTTTTTAGAGAAATCTGTAGACGCAACTGAAACAAATCTATAAAAAAAATACACTTCTGCGCATAGAACCCGTCTCTTGCGGGTCCTGCATCAATCGTTAAACTATTAATCTGGGTGCATGTATTTTATAGTTTTTACTACAGTGATTTAAAAAAATCGGATTAAAAACATGAACCTCTTGTTTCGTGGTTATTTCAGCGATAAATTAAGATAGAAAATTCACACAAAAAACCGTTAGAAAGCGTATTAAATTTTGCTTCGATTTATCACGCATTTTTGATGAATGGGGATCTAGATATCATGTGAGAAATACTGACCAACAAGAGCACTTTTCGCACTTTTTGATCCGCAAACTCGTTGATAATTTCATCGTAATCTAGTCTTCGCAAGAAAGATGCTTCGATATAGACTTATAGAGAGTCGCAAGGGAATGCAGTCTGCTTGTTCCGTACTTAAACACAAGTACTTCTTCACTCTGCTCAAGGCCGAAAATGAGCGTTCGCCTGAGGAATTTGCGACGAGAATTGACAAAAAAATGCACAGTGCTATGTTGAAATTTGGATAGACAACCGTAAGTCCTGTTTATGAAAATAAAACTGGCAAGTTAGTTGCTGAAATTGTTTCAATTCCCAATTTCCTCAAGTGTGCGCTAAGGCGAATACCTTCGAACTCAAGTTCCTTTCCCAAATCAACGGGATATATCCACAATAGCTTTCGGCAGTGTTCTTTTATTTCATGACACTTTTTGTTCTACAACATTATTAAGAAGGCGAATTTTTCTTGTATTTCCTCGTATGCTTCAAATCCTATCTACAATGCAACTACCAATCGATCAATGATGAAAAAATACATGATTATTTTCATTTTATCTCTACATAAAAGCACATGCTCTCTGCCTGTTGTTTCTCCAAAACGCAAAAAAAAACATAAAAGATATGAAGTGTTCCACTACCTTCTTTCTTATGAAGCACGATATGTTCTGGTAAAAAAGGGTCAAACTAAGCTATTAATTATAGAGCCATTACACAATTTCCGTTGATTAATGTTATTTCTACTCAAAATCGACATAACACTGTCTGTATGCTCTGTAGAGTGTTCATGCCATATTGAAAGAGCCTGGGTGTTTTCCAATCATTAAATTCTGGAATGAATAAATTAAATTTGTTGAAAAATTTACAGGGGCCGCAACAAATGGAATTCGAACTTTCCAAATAATTCAACCAATGTCGAGTTTGAGTTTCACCATTTTGCAGTCTTCGATTAAATATGGAGTTAAACGATTAATCTCACTCGATCTGCATACTGATGCTTCGATTTTGAACAATCAGCATCCACATGTTGGTTGAAACCATGTTTGAATAAATATTTCACTGTAACGTCGTGATTATCCATTTAGATGGATCTTCACCAAAGTTTCGATTTTTTAAATCAAAGTTTTGGTACACCAGTGAAATATTACAAGAAGATTGATTATTGGGATATTCGGAATTTTCATTCGGAGAAAGGAAGACCTCTTGATCTCTATCTTGCGACAAGTTATCAAGGCCAGAATGGCCACTCAAAACAGGATTTTCTTAATTTTGTGATATAGCGATTTCTGGAAAGACTGTTTAAAATAAAAAATTAAAATTAATTAATTAAAATTAAAATCACAAAAAATTAAAACTTATTGCGTTCATGTATTTATATAATAATATCCAAGCTCTAAATCCATCAAACTAATCACTTATGTTTCAAATTTTAGGGCATAAAAATAGCTTTCTTTCTTAATTTTCAAATTTTATATTTTCTACTTTAGAAGAATTTGAATAACACTGTTTTAAAAACATAGAATGATACGTATTTGATAAGAATTACTTTATCGCAATTAAATTCATACATTAATTTACAAACAAAGCTAATACAAATTTTCGACGTAGAGTTAAATTATTTGAGGTTAGAATTTAAAACAAGCAACAAATTTTTAATAACTAAAGCAAAAACGGATAATAGTTACGAGGAAAAACATAGAAGAAGTAAATATAGGAACGGAGGGAAAGAAGATCTCTATGTTGATTAAAATGCCACCAGATCAATTTAAATACATACAAAAAAAGAAACAACAATAAAAATAAAAAAATTGATTGCAGGAGATGTGGTTCCATATATTAAAAACGTTAAATAGTCTTTTTTAAAGGAAATTCATTTCTAAGCAAATTTGTTTCTTGATATTTACTCCAATCTTCTGCAGTTTTTGAAAAAATTAACCATTTTTTTTAATAGAAATAAATTGTTTACCAAAAAACAAACTTAAAGAATATGTAGTCAATTTTGAGTTTTTTAAATATTTTTCACGGATCATTCTAAAGAGCTAAAAATTCCGCATGACATGAAAGAAAAATCAACGGAATATGTGTATTTGGTAAAAAGCTGCATCATTCAAAAAAATATTTTGGCCGTTTTAGTTCATCCAAAATACTTTGCACATTGCTCAATCGATGCGGAAAATTCTTTCTAAGATAACCACGAAAAAGAGAGGCTGATACTGAATCTGCAATTTAAAATATGATTTTCTACAGCTCGTGTTTTTTTTTAAACATACGAAAACCAACAAATTTAAAACTTTAAAGTAACTTTTTGTAACATATTTTAAATTCAGGTTCCATAAATCGAATACGTTGCCACATTTGAGGGCCAGTCCCCAATGAAAGTCGTGAACGTAGACGTTCCATCGTATATGCGTTTTCTCGCTGCGACCGTTAGTCACAACGTGCGTATGACGTCAAGTACGCACATGCGTTCGAACGTCCACGCTCACGACTCTCATTTTGGAACTACCCTGACGTATCGGGCTTTCTTAACTGCTTAAAACTGCATTACAGTTTATATTAGAATTTTTAAATTTCAACAATAATTTCTTAAGTTAAATTTAAAATGAAACGCCTCAAACTTGAATCCATCAGAATTGAAGAATTATTTTCCCTACCCGTCCTAATAAACTAATAAGTAAAATGGATTTTCGATCCATATTATATTTGTCGACGTCAGTAATTCTTATGTTCTTATCGTTCTGAAACTATTGCATTATTAAGGATTCTGATGTAAAATTAGTTCGATACGTAGTCCAATTTAGGTTGTTTTAATTGTACAATCAAACTTAAGATTACTTAGTCTTTAAAGGAATTTGTTGATCACACTTGGAAGTTTTTGATATTACATGAACGGCGCTGGTTTCGTACATAATAAGCGAACACACTTCTAGATTAAAATTAGAAAGTCATCTATAATATTCGGGGTCATGGGTGATCTTGGGATGGATGTGACCGGTTGTGATACCCTCTTATGCTGAAAAAATCACTATTTTGTGTTTGTATGCAAATGATTCCCAAGGACGCTTCTGATACTCTCTCTCTCCGTCTGGGCCTTCACAACATATATCTGCTCTCTTATCATTTCTCTGTTTCATGAATTGAATATTTTAATACAAAATATTCACTTCCCCAGCATAAGAAGATATTATCTCATTTTCACATATTAAGTTCTGGAGCATCTGTGACCCAGAATATTGTGTGAGTTTTCTTTTTTTATTCTAAGCGTGTCCAAGTATTACATATAGTTCCAGGGCAGTCAATGCAATAGCAAAAAATTCCAAGTGACATTAGCCAACACCGTTAAATTCAGTTATAAAATCCGAAAAAGAGGCGGACCGCGGGGCAGCAGC
>JAWWLR010000054.1:8632605-8643303 GCA_035041075.1 Acraspis erinacei
CACTTACGGTAATGTTTGTATTGCCAGTTTCAAGAGGCTTCCCATTGATAGTTGGGTCTCCTTATTATTCCTTCGTGGTGCAACCCAGTGGCAAACCCTGGTGACCATTCTGAATTTTTGTGGGTTTGTTTACATTCTCCGAACTAAGTGTTTATTTAAAGCGCGCGTTAGTGTTTTATTACATTATGATTTCGAGTGCAATTCACCCTAGATCACGTCCTACAGGCAAGTGACTATCCTGTACATGCATACACATGCAAATTTATACATATCGGTATACACAACCACATAACCTATAATGTCTATTTACTTTCGTTGATCTTTAAATCTGGATTATAAAATCTCATAAAATGTTCCATAATACTTTTCTAAACTCACTATTTATTACTTTTATAAAATTATTTTACATACTGATATCCTTAATATAATATTTATACCTTTTCCGTAATTTATAAATATAATACGGTCTTATTATTAACTTTTTGTAATTTATAAAATATAATATAGTTTTATTATTAGCTTTGTAATTTATAAAATTTAATTTTATGATTTTTAGCTTCTTTTTTGAAATCACTTCCACCTTAAATGCTATATATTCATATTTTTATTTTTTATTGAAACAGATCTTCCAACATCTCCAAAGGCAATTTCTCGGGTGTCAGGAGGACATCTCCCTGACGATTATATTGTAGCCTCATAAAAAAGAAAAGATCCACAGGTGGAATCATCGCCGTGGTGGCTACATGCCATCTAATCCCTCCGTTCGGAATCTCAACTCCCACAACCAACGCCCGGTGATAGTCCAGCCCATTTGTCAACCAGCCACTTTCCAGCATTGCCTGCGTGCACATGTAGCACCCGCCGGCAGGTCGGTTGTTGAACGCCAGAGCACCACATCCAGGACAAGGCCTCTGCGTCGCCAATTCCAGTGCCAAGGTATGATGCAACTCGTAGGTTTGCCAATAGTTTCCCGCGGGTAATAAACCTTGCTGTGCACAAACCTGACACCGCCAAGTCCAGCCGCTTTCATCGGTGGCGAATATCAAGGCATAGCAATGCCGCACCTGTGCATCATCCTCTCCCATGCGCTGGAGGTTACGCTATGGAAGAAAATTATATTTCACTTTTCTTTCCCCAAAAAAAACAATTTTGCTTTTATTTATTTTAATTTTTGTTTACCTTGAAATCTAATTTCAAATTTATTTAATTTTTTTGTTCAAATTTTAATCCTTTCCAAAGAAATTATCTTTTTAGTAAAAGAAACTTATTTATTTATAATTTTAGTTAATGATAAAAACTTTATTTGCAGATTTTTCATGTTAGCTCATAAAACTTTTTATTATTATTATTATTTTTTTTTCGGTCTTACCTGAAGTTCAGGATTATGTGCATCTTGGTTATAGGCTCTTATGCCAAACTCTCGCGAGTGGTTCAGGATTATTAATTACAACCTGATTTACCACTCCCTCCGGTAGAATTCTTCTAACCATTCTCATGATATTGGGGCTCTTTATTAATTGTATTATAACAATAACCACTATCACCACTATAGCTTCAAAAATCATTTTCTTTGTTTTGTTTGGACGTATCCGGTATCGCGGTCAATCTCAATCTGAGAATATTTTCCTTTCTACGCCTTCGAATTATCAACAAGCAGAAAGGGTCCAACTTATTTCAAATGAACCAATAAGATCAACTTTCTCAAACTCAATCTTACCGAACCAATCATTTTCTTCAAATTTTGATTCCATAAGAATATTCAATTTTATAATTGATAAATTTTTAATAAAAATTTTACTTTACAGGTCAAGCAACATTTAGTGAGCTCGTTGACAATGAAACTGTAGTCAGATAAGTATTACAACTTATTTATTGTTTTTATAAATTTACTTAAGTAAGAACTATTTCTTTGTGTAAATTTTAAATTAATTATTTTCAGATAACCTGTTTCGACAATTTGGAAGATTTCGTGCTTAATCTTCGTAAATTGTGAGTATATAAAAATTTAACTAAACTCCAATTTAACTCTCCGAATTCCAATTAAATATTATCAAAACATATTAAAATATATTTTCTCTAATTTTTTTAATTCAATTCTTTTGAATACTTGTTTTTATGGATTTTTTTGTTAATTTTTATTCCCAACATGCATTGATAACACATTGTAAATTCGAACATTATTTTAAATAATTTAAATGAAAGAAGAAATTCAAATAGTCCCTACTCATTGTCTTCTCACCCTTTCGAAGGAAATTAATTATTTTAATCTAATTTTATCATTTCGTTCGATTTCATTTTGTTTGTAAATCTAGTTGTAAACAACAAAATTTTACTTATGATTTATTAACGATCGTCACATGGGTATGAGCACAGTTTTAATCTGTCCAAATGCACGATTACAGTTTTATTTGGACCTAGTCGAAGTAGGGCATTTCTTTCGCCTATGATTTTCTCTAAAATAAAAGGTCCTGAAAAATATGGATCAAATTTCTTGTCTTTCCTAATCATATTTTTTAAATAAACTTGATCTCCTGGTTTAAAAAACTTAGGATTCTGTTTTCGATCATAATATAGTTTTGATCTTTCTTTCGCCCTTTGTATTCGCTCCCGAGCCATTAATTGGCAATTATCTAATTTTTGAAAGAGATCTCTCAAATAATCAATATATGTTTTATCTGGTTTTGTTGTGGAGAAACTAGAAGGTATATTTGCCTCCTTTCCAAATACAAGACTATAGGGTGTGAAGCCAGTGGCTTCATGTACACTGGTATTGTAAGAAAAAACAGCGTACCTTAACCATTCGTCCCAATTTTCTGCACCCTCGAAACTTCTTAAATACTCTATTAGAGTATGATGACTTCTCTCAAGCGAACCTAAACTCTGTGGATGATATGCAACCGATTGAATTTTTTTTATGCGAAATATTTTGCAGAAGGTTTTCATCACTTTACTAATAAGATTCGATCCCTGATCAGTGTGTATTATCTGAGGACAGCCATACCGAGAAATGAATTGCTCGACTATAGCATGAGCTATTGTAACCGAGTCGATGTTTTGCAAAGGAATTGCATCTGAGTATTTAGAGAAATTGCATTGAATTGTTAAAATGTGGGTATTTCCTTTAGAAGTTACTGGTAAAGGTCCTACTAAATCTATTTGAATTTTTTCGAAGGGCTCCTTAGGAGTGTCTGTGATAATCATCGGTTGTCGAGTTTCCCTACGAACTAGCTTGTTCCTCTGACAAGTTTTGCATGTTCCTACAATTCTTTGAATGTCAGCTTTTATATTTTCCCAATAATACTTATCTCGTATTTTCCAATATGTTTTAGACATACCTTTGTGACCTCCAACCACTGATTCATGGTATTCGCGAGCAATTTCATCTCGCTGAGTTATTGGTGGAATTATTATTTCACCCGAAGAAATTACTAGCAACAACCCAGTATCAGAGAAATGTTGTCGGAAGACCTGCTCAACAACCGTCCATGATAAGTTCCCTAAATTATTTCCATATTTGGGTACCTTGACACTTTTCACATTTAACTTAATCATAGCTCTTTTCAAAGCTAACACGGCTTCAGAAACTTGATTCAGAAATACTTGATCTCCATGTTTTTTATTCACAATTAAGCTAAAAACATATCTATTATTTCTCGAGAAAACTATTACCTCACCAACATTGGGATTTTCTCTAATTATTTCATCCAGAAACAACAACTTGTGCTCCACTAATTCCTTATTTGCTTCACAGGAATAATCACCATCTGCAGAGATAAAATGGACAATCTGTCCCTTGCCCATGTATAGCTTATCTTTACTATAATCTATACATGCTTCAGACACAACTCTCACAGAAATTTCTTCACGCGGACAACTATCGGTGTCACCACTGTTGGAGTCTGCAACCGTTGAATCTTCCCCACCTACCACACAGACACCATCCACACCGGAAATATAAGCTTCCAAACTATCTACATCGTCGACGTGTTCCCGTCCTCGCAAAGGTGACGGATAGCCCACCATCCCTTGGTCATTGGTCAGGACATCACGCCGATAACCCCTTGAATATGTGGACCACCAGACGTAGTGCTGGGGAGCACGAGGTTCTTGATAGTCATTCTGAGCACACTCAGCAGCATTTTCATGTTGCATCGGAGTCTGAACCGTCAGAATGTGATTATGATGGCGCTTCTGAACATACTCTGCAGCATTTTCATGTTGCATCGGAGTATTCCCTGTCAGAATATCACTTTTCTTCATTTCTATAGCGCTATACAGGTTGAGGTCATCAAATCTGGCAAACACTCCGTCAAACAGTTCTTCGACACAGTTGCCAGAACAGACAACTCGATCCTCCTCCCCGGCGGAGACAAGACAAACACGCTCTCGACCGGCCGAAATCGGAGCGGACCCATCCAGCTCAACCAAAGAAGACGACGAATCGCTGCCACCCCTTGGTGGATTTCTTGATAATGCATCAGCATTAGAATTTATTCTTCCAGGTTTGTAGATTATTACATAATCATACTCACTAAGTTTTATACGCCATCGAGCCAATCTCGAAATAGGATCTTTCAACCCATGCAATCATACAAGAGGTCTATGATCTGTTACCAGGGAAAAACTTCGCCCATATAAATAGGGTCTGAAATGTCTTACACAAAACACTATTGCAAGTAACTCCTTTTGAATTGTTGAATAATTGATTTCAGACTTCTGAAGGACTCTAGAAGCATACGCATTGCGTAAATCCTGGCCAATAGGCCCCTGACTCAAAACCCCACCAAGTGCGTAATTTGATGCATCAGTTGTCAGCACAAAAGGCTTCGAGAAATCCAGATACTGCAGTAAAGGCTCTGAACAAATTATATCTCGCAGAATTTCAAAAGCCGATTGTTGCTCACATGCCCATTTAAATTCGACCTTATCCTTTAATAGGTAAGTAAGAGGTTTTGCTATTTTTGCGAAGTTAGGAATAAATTTCCTATAATACCCTACTAAACACAAAAATTGTTTTATACTCTTTTTCCCTTCAGGAACAGGAAATTTTTTTACAGCCTCAATTTTTTTAGGATCGGGCTTAACACCCTCCCGAGTAATAACATGTCCCAAATATGTTATCTCAGGTTTCAAGAAGAAACATTTTTCCGGTTGCAATGCTAACCCCGCGGTTTTTAATCGCCCTAATAAGAATTTCAATTTTCGCGAATGCTCTTCCAATGACGAAGCATAAACAACAATATCTTCCATGTAAACAAATAATTCTAGACCTTGTAGACCGGTTAAAACCTGGTCCATCAGTCTCTGAAATGTAGCCGGGGCATTTTTCAACCCGAACGGCATTCGAAGATACTCATAATGTCCATAAGGAGTTGTAAAAGCTGTCATTTCTCGGGATTTCGGATCCATGGGAATCTGATGAAACCCCATTGCAAGGTCCATTACAGAAAAGTATTTCGCTCCCCCTAACTGGTCTAAAATTTCAACAATGTTTGGTAGAGGGTAAGCATCACTTACAGTTCGTTCATTCACTGCTCTATAATCTATCACCATTCTCCATCTTTTGTTCCCTTGTGGATCAGGTTTCTTAGGAACAATCATTGCAGGAGAATTATATGGTGAAACTGAAGGTTGAACTATTCCTGCTTCTATTAATTGTTTAGTTTGTTTAAGTATCTCATCCCTGTGTACAGGAGGATGACGATATCCTTTTATAAAAACTGGTCTATTTTCGACAGTAATGATTTTATGGGTAATTGCTGCAGTCGATCCCAACTATCTCCAGGTAGATAAAATTGAGCGGAATAGTCCATAAGAATGGGAAAAAGACTCGATTTTTCCTCCTCATTTAAATCTTTAAGATCAAGAATTTGCAACAATTCAGCAAATCTGGAAGCCAAATTTTTTTGCCCTTCCTTACTCTCTATACCGGCACAAGATCTTACTAGAGGGGGAATTAATGTATATTCTTCAAGTTCAACAGGTGGTACTGTCAATTCCACGTCCTGTTGAGTTGAATTTATGATGAAAATACTAATTGTACCGTTTTCGTTTTTAACTAAAGATTCCCCTGCAAAAATTCCAGGGCCACAATCAAGACGTTTTACATAACCTTCAGCAATACTAGGCCCTTTTACTGATAATTTTACTAATTGTTTTGTTCTTGCAGGTAATATAATAGTGGAGTGACACGTCAAAGGAAAATTTTCATTACCCAGATGAAGGCTATCATCCACAAAATCAAGAATGGCTCGCTGTTTCCGAAGGAAGATTATCCCTATCAGCCCATCCTCAGCTATAGGAAAAGATTTTGAAACTACATGGAAGGAAGTTTCTATTCCTCCGAGAAGCATCTTAATTTCACCCTGAGTTGGAATCATATTGGATCCAATTCCAACCAAATTCAAAATACGTTCACGATTAATTTTTATATGTGAATCTAAGGCTGTTTCTTTGATTAGATTTACGCTTGCTCCCGTATCTATTAATAAGGCTGCTTTTCCTTTATGAAAGAAATAATGTTGCAGTCTTACTACCGCGGCGGGCTCTACGCCGTTATTCTCCCCGAGTTTGAGAACGACGCGATTTGAGAGGGACCGGTTTCTTGAGCCATCATGCCCTCCGCAGGATGACCCTTTGTCGAGTTTAAATTTTGATTTTTAAAATCTTTATTTCGCATCCGTTCTTTATCGTGCTTCGCTTTCATATGACATTTACTAATATCATGATTTAATTTAAAGCAATACGTGCAATTTTTTCTCTCTCTGTCTTGGCTTACATTATATTTTTCCCGCTTAGGACATTCACGTCGAAAATGGCCTATTTCTTTACAATCATAACACTGAATTTCCCTTCTCTTTCTTTCATCTCCCTCAGTGCGAGTATACGCTATTCTTTTACGCGAATTTAAACCTATTTTAAAATCTGAATTATAATCAGGTTTACTTTTCCTTATTTCCTCTGAATGAGCCCTATCCCAGCTTTTAAACTGAATCTCTTCTTGAGATGCCATCTGTATAGCTTCATCCAAGGTAGCAGGATTTTTACTTTTAATTATCGCGAATATCTCTCGGTCTAACCCCCTCATGAAAGTGGCTATCGTGCTCTCCTTGTGTGCCTCTATTCTCTCAGTTCCCCTTGCCCCCGGTGTTTTTTCCAAAGTTATATTAATTAACTCATCCAGTATTTGATTCACCCGTCCCCCAAAATCAGTGATACTTTCATTGGGCTTTTTAATTGCCATGGTTAATTCTTGTGATAATTGAGTTATATCTAATTCCGGTAAATAAATTCTCTCAAGTTTTTTCAACATTTCATCAAGAGTGATTCCTGCTCTATTTTGAATATGTTTACGCGCAGCTCCTATAATTCTGGTTCGAATTAACATTGTTAAGTAGGTAATTTCATAATTCATTACCATACTTCGAGCCACTCTACAATGTTCTACGAACATGGTGACAGACATGTTTGTACCGTCAAATTCTGGAACCATGTCCCGTACCAGCCTAGATATATGCAAAATAGCTTGTGCTCTTATTGGTCCTGAAATGGTAGAATTATTTGATACAACTTCTTCTCGCCTATCTGAAATAATTCCTAATTGTTCACTGGATTCATACGGATCCTTTGAAACAATCCTAGTACTATTGCTACTAGTATCAGTATCACTACTGGGATGTGGCTCAATCAGTGTTTTTTCCGCATTTCCTTTATTAATCGCATTATCATCCTCTAATCTATTCCTAACAGTTTCTATACCATTTACAGTATTCCTAACCGGAGCTTTTACCCCTCTGGTGCTTCGCAGACCAGGTCGCTTCGCAAAACGTGGCATTCTGAAAATTTAAACTTACTCTGATATTACAATTTTAAAAAGAATTCTCGTTTTTGCTTACAGATTCCTCGTCTACCGTAGATTCTTCATTTATCACTGATAATCCAATTCTCGAAAGTGTAGACAGCAATCTTCTGTCCTTAAAATCCAGTAGCCTTTTGTAGGTCTCCTTGAAGCAAGGTCCTTTAGTTTCGTACTCTTCTTCCATACCAGGCTAGTTGTCCACTTCAGGTTCTAAATTTTGAAATTTAGAATTTTAATAAATTCCTAAGGATCCTTTGAGCCCACGATTGCTGAGGAATTACTGGTGGCTCTATTCAATCGTTTACAATCTTGGTGCATTTAATAACACCCTCGCTACCGGGAGTAAAACCACCCAAAACCCTGGTAGCAGATTGTGGCTTCTCAAAAGGATATTAATGTTGTCTGCCTGTGAGATATTTGTCCTAATACTGTTCAATTTTGACACTTGCACTTCTAATGCTTATTTTGATTGCAGGGATTTGCTGGGCACATACTCTGGTGCACGACATATCCACGACGTAGTTCAGCGGTTCATAATCTGGATCCGAGGAGAGTTCAACTAATGTCATCAATTAGGGATTTGAATCCGACACACTAAAAAAAAATATTGTTATTCCGTAATTTGTCACAATTAACCGGAAAGAGTTCACTCTTATTTATTCCCTATTTCACAATAAACTAAAAAAAACTAAAAATAACTCCGTTCAATTTTCTGTCTTTATCAGTCACTTTCAAATCTAAATGTTCCCTCAGAGCGGCATATCCCACCGCTGTCACCAATTTGTTACGTCCCTAGCGCTGTTGTAGATTTGGATCCTGTTGTAGCCAGACGCTGATTCGCTGAAGAGTGGAATCGTTGCTGCCGTTGAATGGTTGAAACCATAACTGGGAGAACTATCCAGGTTTTGAAAAATAATGAACACAGTTTGTTATAACTTTTCATGTCATACTTTTATTGCTAAAAGTAGCCGTAGTTTGGTTTAAACCCTCTTGTAGATTTACACTATATTCACATATCCGTTGGCACATTAACAAACTATTTATTATTTCAAAATTAAGCTTGACAAATAATTAGCTATTTAATTCGGCAATGACCGCACGCGTTGTCGCGCTTCGCGTTTACAATTGAGGTCGTCCAATCAGATCTGATCAAGTCGCATAGTGAACAAAATTACTCTAAGTCCGACTTATTACAATTGACAGTCGCAGATTTTAAGTAGAAATGTCGGTTCGGAGATACAAATATCTGACGTTTTCCTGCTGTGCACGCATTTTTATAACCTTCATTTTGGGCGGAGTAATTCCCCTACTCTAAGTCCCAACCAATGAAATTGCTGACACCATACAGTTTTATGTCCGTTTCCCCAATAAAAAAATAGGTCATATGGCTCCACCTACTAAATTTAAGTCGCAAAATGAGTCACCCGATGATTGACATTTATAAACAGTAATAGTCCAAAGTCCATGCTTATTGCGTTTTACTTCCGCCCAATTGGCGCCGTAGGGTCATAAATGATACTAAAAATAATTCTATGACTCATATTTTGCTCTAAAAATAGCGATGACCTAACGCACATTATCGCACGCTTAATCTTAAGTTTCGTAGTCCTTTTGCTACAAGACAGAGAGAGATACCGCTTTTAGCTTCAATTCCTTATTTTGTTGCCATCTTATAACATTTTCATAACTCTATTCTTCCCTTATAATATTGCATTAAACCGCAACTAATTTGAATTCTCCCGCCAAACCCGCCATATTCGGTTTCTAAAATAATTATAATAGCATAATTTGCAACTAAATTATCATTCATACTCAAACTTAATTGTCGATTTGCCAATTTGCGTGCCAATTCTCTTTCTTATGATCTATTTCTTACTCTTATATAGAAGTCACATTTAAATTTGAACCGCGCATTCTCGAGGCGATCATACATGATCTAGCGTGAAAAACGAGCAACAGAATTAATTCAGCGCTCGTTACAGGATACCCCAGAGTTCTAGAAAGATCTAGGCGCTTCTCGAAGTTTCTAGAAAGTTAGACCTAGCTTATGTATCAAGTGCTAATGGAAAGGAGTTAACGCGCGAAATTTCAAAATGCATCCCAACAATGTGTATGTTTCTGCAGCTCTGAGAGAGAGAAGTTTGCAACCCAAGGATGCTCGAATAAAGTCCAACGTTGAAAGTGCAGCAGAGCGACGTATGTGATTGTTGAACTCTGAGAATAAGCGACACACATGAGTTTGAATTCAACCCAACGATGCTTGTAATATTCAACCCCGAAAATAAAAAAATATGCCACATTAAATTTAAAATGAACTTAACTAATTCTTAACTAACTTAATGGGGGGTTTTTAAATAATAAATATTCACTTGATGTCCAATTAAATGTTTGGTTTTATTCAAGAAAAAGACTAAGCCTAACATTACAAGAGAAAATCTTAACCCATAATGCAACAAAAGAAAGTAATCATAATTAAAACATAAATTCACAATGGTTATAAAGTCTTGTAGCTTTGTATTACAGCAGGAAGTATCTGTAGTATCAATACTTTCAGTTATGTCATTGTCAAGGTCTCTGCTTTCAGAGTAGGGTTGGATACTTGGCTGATCCTGAGGATACAAGAACCAGGTTTTGAGAGCTAGAGCATTTCGAGCTGCCCAATTTGCATTCCAGCATTGAGGGTGGTGGTGATTGCATATTGTTGAAACTGTGCTGTACAGTTTTTTCAGCGAGGGAAAGCCCAGATCTTCAAGATTGTTCACATTTTGCACGTACTGAGCCAACCATTTTTTCTTTCCGAGTCCTTTGACGTAGACTGCACGAGCACCACCGAGTGTATC
>JAWWLR010000054.1:8655976-8666077 GCA_035041075.1 Acraspis erinacei
AAAAAATCAGCGGTTGAAAAAAATGATTGATAGTTATCTTTTTTTAGCTGTACATAATATATACGTGAATATATGTATGGTTCAAATACACGGTATGCTCCTCTTCCGAATCCGACAGGGACGCTACCACATTATTCGCACTTCGGAGATTATAAGCCCGGGCAATCATTCTGAAAAATAAATTATTAAATAATTATTGTAAATTTATTATTATTAGAAATGAATTACGAAAATGTACACCAATTTTAGCAAAATAAAATTTATTTATGGTGGCTTTCGAATGCGAAAAATAGTTTTCTTTGCAATTTATTTCAAATAAATATATTAAAATCTATAATTATTGTGAGAAAGATTAAATTTATTTACTCTTAATAGAAATCCAAGTGTCCAACAGCAAAATTAACTACTTTTATGTTTCGGAGTCGGCAACGATGCTGTACACACAAAAGGAACACTTGTGCAAATATGCACTCACTCGAAGTTTAGTACCAGCAACTTCGGCAGCCAAGCGACAAATGAACGCGGACTCAACGATAATAGATGCTAGAGAGGTACCGCGTATTTGTATATCTCGAGGTATACCTATAGAGGTATACCTGGGAAAAATGAAAGCAGAAAATGCCAGCAACTGGAAAATTTTGCTGGTGCAGATTCACACCAGTGTACGTCGAGAGGGTTAATATTAAGTTTAAACCTGAAATACTGGAATGGAATGAACATACAATTTTAAATATTTATCGTATAATTTGAATTTGAAGAATGTGAGGTCGGCTGTGAAATTTGAACTAAATTTGGAAAAAACTCTAAGAAAGTAAAATAGAAATAAAAAATTGAATACATAACTTTGAAACTATATTTTTCGAATTTTGACTATAAAAGCTGTATCTAAGTTGTCGAATTCAATTTTCAGAAATTCCGAATCATGTGTGAAATTTGTACAAAGCTTAAGGAAAATTCTAAATGCGGAAAAAGAATGAAAAAATGAAAAAATATCAAGTGAAAAAGGCGTTTTTGAATTTTAAATCATATAACTCGTACTCAAGTCGGAACTAGAGATGGGACGAGCAGTATGATACCTACTGCTTACTGCCAGCAGAGCCTCCTGTTTCACGATTGAACAGTATAGTACTGCTCTACTGAAACCTACTGCTTAGGCCGTGTAAACGAACGGTACAATGACTACAATTGTGTCTGTTGGAATTACAGTAGACTGGACTATTGTGTAAAACTTTGCAATGATCTTCGGAAATTACTTTTGTTTCTGTAAAACACTCCTCAATGGTATTTAATTGTTTAAAAACTAAGTCTTAATATTTTATCTAAGTTGTTGTATTTTACACGATTTGAAAATTTCCAAGATTGCTTGAATAGATTTCGCACAAATATTTAACAATTTATTAATATTGTTCAAATATAAATGACTTATGGAAAACACTAATTTTTCGTGTGATTTTTTTTGCATTACTCACAAATAGTGCTTTTTTGAAATATTTTTAATTTTTTTAAACCTGATAGTCGTGAGTGTGAATCTAGAAAAATGATTACAAACGATTTTTTTTTTTTACAATTTACTTTTCAATTTTCGCAGATCGTACTGAAAATGTAGTACAGAATAGCAAGGACTGCAATGAGTTAAAAGTCGAACGGTCGAACGATATGGGGGATCATTTCGGTTGTTTCAGCATTCTGATGAATACATGAGAAAATACATGAGTAAATTCTTTTTTTGTAGATAATCACGTTGGCATTTATCGTGTAATTTAACATGTCGTATCAGCATAAACCTGGTAATGTGAAGCGCAAAGAACATGCTGAACGTGAAGAAAGAAAAGCGATTGCTATGAAAAAGCAACCCACCCTCCAGAGCTTTTTCAAATTCAACGTCTCTCGTTCCCCAAATAATTTCGATTTGAATTCAACCGAGAGGCAGATCTCTGACCCGGAGGCATCGAATTTCCAGTCGAACTTAGCTGAGCACAGAAGTTCATCGGAACAGTCCAGGCCTGGAACTTCACATCGAAAACAGAATGAAGAAGCGTCTTCACCCTCTTCTCAGTCTTCTGTTTCAAAAAAGTCAGTAACACATAAAAAACTTGTCCGCGATCGTTCCAACGAATCTTGTAATTGTGAATCTCAAGATAAGAAAAGTCTGCGATTTTGATATTGACACAGTTAAAAGAGAGTTTTTAGATCCGTCAACTGTTACTTAAGTCATTTTCCGAGGTCATGAAAAAATGCCAAATGAATTTTCTCGCGATAAAAATGATGAACTTTTTTATGATCGTTCCGACAAACCTCGTAATTTTGAATCTCAAGATAAGAAAAATCATTTCGATTTCGATATTGGTACAGTAACAAGGGAGTTTTTAGATCTGTCAACTGTTGCTCAAGTCATTTCCCGAGGTCATGAAAAAATGCCAAATGAATTTCCTCGCGATAAAAATAATGAACCCTTTAATTTTTCCTTACTAAAACGAGTTCTACCGAATGGCGAAACAGTGGAGCGCGATTGGTTGGTCTGGAGTCTTGAAAAATCCGCGTTTTATTGTTTGCCATGTCGCTTGTTCAGTGTTAATACCGTAAACCGTTCGCTTCTTTGTTGTTCAAGCGCGTTTTCGAAAAATCGAAGATGGAGAAAACTGTACGATTCTCTGAAATCGCACAAAAGTACTCCCGATTATCTAAATTATTATGTCAAGTGGCGTGAATTGGAAACGCGTAATCGAAATGATTCTGCTGCCGATCACCTTTTAAACGAGAGACTCACTGTTGAAATTTCCAAATGGCGCGAAATTCTGACTCGAATATTAGACGTCATATTGTTTTTGGGAGAACGAGGGTTAGCTTTAAGAGGAGATAGTCACCTCATTGGTGATCCAAGAAATGGAAATTTATTGGGAATTTTAGAACTCATAAGCCGCTATGATTCAGTGCTGCATAAACATTTGGAAAAAGTTAGGGTTTCTCCAGAAAACCATAAACGCCTTCAAGTTCATTATCTTTCGTCTGACATTCAAAATGAATTCATTCAAATCTGTGCGCAACACGTTCAATCCAAGATTTTAGAAGAGCGAAAAAACGCGATATACTATTCCATAATCGCTGATGCCACCACTGATTCGTCTCATGTTGAACAGATGAACTTCATGTTCCGGTATCTTCACTTTGACCTTGAAGAAAAAAAGAACGTCATAAAACAGCGTTTTTTAAATTTCGTCGATTGCAGTAACAAACGGGAGAAGCGATCGCTAAAATGATTTGTGAAACTTTGGAAAATCATCAAATTCCTTTGATTGAATGTCGAGGGCAGGGTTACGATTACGACCGGAATATGAGTGGTCTATATAAAGGAGCTCAAAGTCACATACTCCGCGAGAATCCTCATGCAGTTTATTCACCCTGTGGAACGCACAGTTTGAATTTGTGCGGAGTTGATTCTGCGGAGTGTTGCACTCGAGCGACAACTTTCTTTGGCGTCGTCCAAAAATGCTATAATATTTTTGCTAGCAGTCCACAACTTTGGGAAATTTTGAAAAAATACGTTCCTGTCGCACTTCATTCTCAATCAGACACAAGGTGGTCTGCAAGGATCAAAGCTGTTAGGGCTTTTGCGAGTCACATTGAAGGACTGACAAAGGCTTTGAAAGAGTTGCAAAAATTAAATTTAACCGCGGAAACTCGAAGGGACGTTAATGGCATTCTAAAATACATGACTAACTCATGACTCATTTGAAACACATTTATTCAGCAAACTTCAAAAGCGATCTAAACCCATTGTCACTTTTAAATGAGATCAATGAAAAAAATTTGAATGCGGTATTTCCAAATGTTTGTGTTGCACTCAGAATCTTTTGTACTTTGCTTGTTACTGTCGCAAGCGCTGAGCGGTCCTTTTGTGTACTGGAGAGGATCAAAAATTTGCAAAGATCGTGTTCTTCGCAAGCGCGCATCTCAGGACTTGCGATTCTTTGCTTAGAATACGAGTTGGGCAGGAAATTAAATTTTAGTCATATCATAAACACTTTTGCCTCATCAAAAGCTCGAAAAGCATACTTAAAGTAGAATAAAGCATGAAACTCTTTCAGAATGTATACAGAATAGATTATGTATTCATATATATAAGAATAGAATAAGTTTCAAAAATGCTATTCTGATTCATAATCATATCTTTAAGCCGGTTGAGAATGTATTGAATCGTGATATATGCAATGTAAATAAATTATCAAAATTGTTTACATTAAATTCATTATTGTGATTAGTTTAACAAAAAATAATACTATGACAGCATAAAAGTATCATGCATCAGCCTGAATTGTGAATTCTCAAAATTACATAGAGGGGCCCGTCATTCCTTCTCCCCGGGCCCGGTTTTCCTCTCCACGGGCCTGTCTATACGATATATAATAAACTTTGCGTGCCACGAATTGTTTTGAAACTGGTAAGTAAATAGATTTACTTACCTCGAGGTAAACAGACAGACTACATTCAGTGAACAGTACCTGTTTGAATTTAAAAGAAATTATAATTTTATTTGCAAAAATATTATGCATTTTAGTTACTTTAGACAATAAGAAACATCATTTTGTACAATGATGAGTGTTTTTAAAAGAAAAGACTAAATTTTTGGTAAAAAGGAATAGGTTCGACATTGTGTGGTTATGTTCATTTAATTTTTTCTCGAACTTTCCAAATTCATTCTGGGGTGTCTGTAATTGATTTTTGTGGTTCGGAAATTCAAAATCAATTAAAAAGATATTGAATATTAAAGATTATTAGAAGACGATGTCCCAGGAATGAAGAAAGCAAATAGCAGTCATCGCAACATGGCGTCGCACATCATCGGTACGCGTGCGACTCGCACGAGGTGCGAGACGTATGTTACGAATATGCGGAAACATCTGTTAGGTGATCTGAGTGAAGGTTTATTCGCACTCGTGCTCGCACCGTGCGCGGCGCCGTGCGCGCATATTGTTATCTGGTTTAAATTTGTCGGAATTTTCCGAGCATTTCTAACAATGTAGTTTTATTTCATAAGGAAGTTTATATAAGTATAGGTACTGTTACTGTAATAAACATCTAGGCACATGCAAATTCAGCACCGTGTTGTAATTTATGGCAATTCTTGTATAGGTTCTAGCAGCAATGCAATTGATGTTGACTCTGATGCTGGCTGCAGTATAATGGCAGATGATAAGTTCAAAACATGCATGTGTGCAAAGAAAATCTAGAATGACAAAGAATTACAAAGAAAATCTAGAATAACAACATCAGCTGGAGGTCAAAAACCAGAAGCTGTTTGCTATCAAAAAATAGTATACTGAACTTAAGAATCAGGTTTCAACACTGACTGCTAAAAATGAAGTTTTACGTTGTAATATGGAAGTTTTACTGGATGGGCAAAAGTAAAATTATTCAGAGAGTTACAGTGACGAAAATACGGCAATGCGGAGATAGCCTTGTAATCTTTGGACTGCCTGAGAAGGATGAGGAATACTTCTAAGATCTGTTGCGCTTAATCTGCACAACTCTAAATGTCAAATGGTCTACACGTGAAATCTTAAGTGTTCAGCGTATGTATCCTAAACTCGACCCTGAGGGTTCAAACTATGCAACGTTAAAAGTTGGAGCTGTGAAAACGTCGGAGACTTTGGCTGTTATATGATTTTCAACAAACCGAGCAAAGTCTGCGATGAAATCGACTATAAGAAAGAAGAAAACTTTGTATTCAACTGATGTATGTCATGACGTTCAAGGATCTTGTATCTACATCAATGAATACCTGGGAACGACTACATATAATTGTCTCAAAATAGTGCAAAAGAAAGTAAAATAGCTTCATATAAATATGTATGGCAAAGAGATGGTGTTGTCTTGGACAGGTGTAAAGACAAAAATCGGGTACCAAGGATAGGTTGTGCAGATGATCTTGCTCTAAGCACGTCCACTTTCTCATATGAAGTTTTTAAATATTGAATAATTTAGTGCTAATTTGTTGCTAATTTTGTTCTAATTTTGTGCTAATTTTGTGCTAAACTTGTACGATTTAAAAACATTTTGTACTTCTTTATTTTTTTTTAACTAATGGCCATGCTGGCTTAACATTGAGCTGGTGCGACCACACATTAAACAATTAAAAATTCAAATTTTTTAATATTGCATAATTTAGTGCTAATTTTGCACCACATTTAAATATTCTGTGCTTTTTTATTTTTTTTTAAACTACTAGTTTCCTGTGGCCGAACGTTCAGCTGGCACGGCTACACATGAAATGATAGAAAATTCTCATTTTTCGATACTGCATAATTTAGTGTTAAGTTTGGGCTAATTTCTTAACACATTTAAAAATGTAGTGCTTTTTAATTTTTTGAAAAAACTACTGGTTTTCTTTGGCCAAATGTTAAGCTAGCACGACCTAACAGGAAATGAGGCAACATTTTCATTTTTTAATATTGCAGAATCTAGTGCTAATTTTGTACCACATTTAAAAATGTTGTGCTTTTTAATTTTTTAGATAGATCATTTTATTGCTTTTGCCCGAACTGTAAGCCAGCATGAATACACTATAAAACAAACGAAATACTGCAAAAATTTCAGTATATATAAATTTCATTACACATTCTTAAATATGGTTTTTATTTCCTTCAAGTTGTTGATAATTTTTGAAGCCATTTTTTTATACAGTAAACCCGGAAAAATAAAATAGCAAGGTTAATCGTCAGCTAAATCTTTTTTCATATAAACTGTGTAATCAGGTTTCCCTAATTTCATGTGCTTCACCGCTAATCTCGACATGGCCGAGGGGTGGCCCAGGTGGGAAACCGAGCCACTTACCTGCCTGTCATGACGTCACGCCGGAATGAACCGAGTTAGTGGGTAACACACTGTTGACAGAATTGATTGGTTGATTTGTTGATTTGGCAGAATAGTTAACGCCCTATTAAGCACGATAAAGGGGATGGAAACTCACATGAGTGAGAGAGAAAACACTAGAATTCCTAAATTTCACAGAAATAAATTTTAACCTAGCTTTATTTAATAAAAATGGAAAGTGAAGAAATGAATACACTAAAAATGTACTACCTTTTGTATTCAAAACCTCGAGAGTACAAACATTTCGATCTATTTAGCGCGAATTGAGCCGCGTAGAGACGTGGAGAGAATCTACCTGAGGAACCCGCGCGCTGTACAAAATGGTAGCCAGAGACACCCGCTCCATGTTCTTACGATCTCGAGCATCCTCCACACTCTCTTTATGCTGGGCCGGTTGGAGGAATACGCTCGCCGCAACTTAGTGTAGTCGATTCTTGAACCGAACGTTACTCCAAGCCACGAACCACGAAGGTGTCTCCGCCATTATACTCACTGACACGTCACAATCTCGAATTTCCACGGGCGGATCGGACACCGAGACGGAGAAGGCACTTAAAAATGGTGAATAAAAGACCACTTACTTTGGAGCCACCTGGCTACTTCGATGGCGTCCCTCAAATCCATTCTTACATTTTCCTCGGTGTTTCGTTCGAGTCGTTCGGGTCCACCCGTCTATAACGGTTCTCAAGCCAACTCTGAGCTTCTTCCTTCCGTCGTCTTGCACCTGTTTTTCACCTGGTCTTGAGAATTTTCTGTGAGACTTCAGTCGATTGACTGGTACCATCGGGCGAGGTCCAATGGGAGCCCTCCGCCAATATGCGCTTCCCCGGTAGAGTCCGTCCTAAAGGTTAGTTCCGTCCTACGGATAACTGGGGTTGCTATTGTCTGCTCGCACGCTGCTATTAGCACGGCTACTATGACTAGTGTAGCGTCTCCTAGCAACGTCGCCGCCGCGTGTCGACTTCTCCTCTCTAGACAGCACATGGTCGCTCGTCCACTTGGTGTTGCAGGGGTGGTCGTCTCTACTACGGTGGTCCGTCCAGTGCCACGACTCGCCGGTGGTGGTCGAACCAAAGCATCGTGATGCCCGTACATGGCCTGTGGTTTCAGTAGGCCCCCTTGAGTAGTATAGTGTCGTCAACGGTTATGATAGTGATCGGCTGGTGCTGCCTCTAGGGCGCGACGCGGACTTGGTGCTCAGTCACGCCAGTATCCGGCCCTTTTACCTATGGTTTATAGCGGACGGCTGCTTCACGGTGCTGTCTTCTCGATGTTATGAACTGTCAAACAGTTTATGATGTCGTTTTTTTTCAAATTTTAATGTATATTAAATTTTAAATACAATTTGCTGAGTTCTTGAACGCTAAAGAAGACAGGTTATTTTGACCCCCGTTCAGTACAAAGGAACACCTTAATTCAGGTCACGCATACCCTGCGCCCGACTCGCACATCAGTAAATCCAAGCGTTCACCGCTTTCTTATAACATGATTCCAGGGACCGACTTGAGCATACCAGAGCACCCGCTTTCCTATTTTCTTCTGCTTTACTCCAACTCCAGCTTTCACCGCATTTCGCTCACTCAATACATACATCACGGACACACACCCCAAAGATGTAAACCACGAACACACTACAGTTACGCTTAGAACTGTCTACGGCAAACACACATGCGTAATACTCACGTATACCCACATGACGCACATGCACTTAGAATTAATTATATATGTAAATATGTGACCGTCCGCGAGAAAAGGGACCTAATGCATCAAAGCTGAAATTTACAAGTCGGGCGATCGCAACAATGTTCGCAAACCAGCATTTGAGTAGTGGGGATTCGCCTACGAAAAACACCCTCTTCTCTAGCCACTCCACCTTTAGGCGCCATATCCGTGAGCTCCGCTCCCATCGGTCCGCTTCAACTATACCCAGTAGTAGTGAGTAGTGGGGATGGTTTTCGCAGGCATTTCGTTTATTCTCCGCGTACACTCATTAAGCCTATGTTTTTAGGTTAATAGCAAGAAAATTAATGAACTTAAACAAATTCTGATTATTGCAACTGAAAGAATAACTCGGATACTACAGATTGGCGCAAAAAAATAAAAATCAATTTTTTCCGCATTAGATCCCTTTTCTAGCGGAGGTCTCATATATATTTATGTATATAATATATATTATATTATATTATATACTATAATAATTCGGTTTCGGTTAAGTAATATAATAAGACCAAAATATGTAGTTATCTCACAAATTTTTAAAGAGTTTCTTCCGAATTCTGTTGTTTGCATTTCCACCACTTGTTCATATTTTTTTTAACAATCTTCATTTTTTCAACCTGTTTTTTTCTACCAAAAATTCTTCCACTACTTTCTTTTCATATATCATATGTTGTTTTACTATTATCCGTATTGTTATTGAACGTTCTGCGTTTTAAAACTTGAAGCAATTTTTGAATTAACCTAACTCTGTTTTAATCGCTCCTGGAAAAAATGCAGTAAATTTCGGAGAATCATAGATAAGAGGTCAATGTTCGATAACGACAACTCATAGTATATGATAAGTTAATCAAAATTTAAAATAATGAAATTTTATGATTTCTTAAACTGTTCTGAATGGAGAAAGTGGGAAATCAATTGTACTTTCCATGAGCGCAAACCAAATCCACATGTCAAACAGTCTTTTTCTTCCTGCTAAATGTCAAAGCGCACCTAGGTCTAATATATTTGCATTTTCATTTTTTTATTTATTATATTTTTACTCAAAATTTGAGAAAATCGAGATTTTTTACAAAATTATTATTAACTGTATAACAGCGGTTGGCATATTAGGAAAATCATCCGAAATTAACGCAAGAGTACACCTACAATGCAAATAATTTGAATGTTGTAGGTTTTCATTATTATACACATGTTACCTTTAGAAAAAGCCAAACATTGTAATTTAATCTCAAACAAATGTGTTCTTCCATGAAAATGCCTTAAATTATTGCAATCGTGATTGTTGATCACAATTTTTATCAGGTTTTTTCTATTTTGAGCTTTACTTTAACAGCTGATTTGTTGTGCATATTGTTAAGACTAATATATGTTTGATTGTATTTGTTAAAGTACAACAATTGCTGATTTTGTAAACAAATGGAATAAGTAAATATAAAACTTTGGCTTGGAAAGTAATTTTTTGCAGTGAACCTGCTTCAAATTTTTGGTCAAGAGATTTGCATAAACATTATC
>JAWWLR010000054.1:8685812-8697786 GCA_035041075.1 Acraspis erinacei
TGCCACAGGCTCTAACCTGTTGTCGATCTTCATATGAAACGTCTCGTTTTTAATTATACATAAAAGCTTTTCTGCTTTTTAATTAGGAAGCCTTGATACAGACTCAGAGGCCGATCGTAGAAGACGTCAAAGGCGTCTTAGGCGTTCTTCTAGCAAATATTCAGATCGTCGACTAATGTCAAAGAGCCCTTCATATACTCCTCGGGGGTCTCCCCCCTTAAATAATGATTTAATTGGTCAGGATCCACCAAGCAGTGTTGCTTTTACTCAGAAAAACGGTTCTTCCGTAGATCCAATGATACTTTAAGTCAATGAAGTTTCATCGACCTCTGACCTTCAGAAAACAGTTTCGTCTGGACCAGATGATGTTGGAGTCATTGAAGATTTAGGTTTCAAAATTTTGGAACAAATTGGCAAAAGAGTAGCGGACGATAGAATTCTAGCCCCAGCTATTCCAAACAGCATAGCAGTTCGGCTTGAGGGTATCTTGAAGAAGGGTCTTCCTAAGGAGGAAAAAGAACAATTAATCAAGGATCATGTTCCTCCTAAAAATTGTGTTCTGTTTGATCCACCTAAAATCAACGAAGAGATTAAAGTTTTATTAAACGAAACATCTTCAAAGCGAGATGAGCGCTTAGTTGAAAAACAAAATAAAATTACTGCCTGTCTATCCTTGTTGGGCAGCACTATAGTGGATGTCATTAATGACAAAAAACTGAACGATGATGCCCAGAAATTATCTTCAACGCAGACTTCGTTACTTAAAAAACTCAGCGAAGCTTCGCGGCTGTTGGCAGATTTACAAAGAGACGAAACTCTTACTCGTCGAAGTCTTATTCTCGCTACTATCAACAGATCTCAGAAGGAAGCCTTGGAATCTTCCATAGCAGATGAATGGCTTTTTGGACAAAAGTTGGGGGATCGCCTTAGAGCGGCAAAGACAATAGAAAGATCTGGAAAAGATCTCGCGGAAAAACCGAAAATCTCGGGCAAACCAAAAAACTCCAAGACCCCGCCTCGACGTCAACCTTTCAAGTTCAGGACGCGAGGCGGGTACCAGAACAGATTTCCCCACCAATTTCAGTCCAACAAAAAGAATTGGGGGAATCAAAACGCAGGACAACGCAGCAGCTTTCAGTCGCAGCCTCCAGCTCAGCAAAGAAAGATGTAGTTGTTACGAATGTAAGTGAATCAGCTGGTAGGCTGAAATTTTTCTTATAGATAATTGGAAAAATATTACGTCCGATTCCAGAATTTTGAGTTGGATTCAGGGATATGAAATTCCTTTCAAAAGACCAGTCTTTCAAAATTCGGTGCCCAGACAGCCGTCCTGGTCGTCGAAGGAGAAATCGTTAATTTCAGATCAAATCCAAAAATTATTACTCAAAGGGGCTATTAATAAATGTCGCCCACGATCAGATCAATTTTTGTCGGGCATTTTCTTAGTTCCTAAACCGAATGGGAAAAATCGATTAATTCTTAATCTTAAAAAATTAAATGACTTCATCGAGACTGATCATTTTAAGCTTGAAGATTATAGAGTAGCCTGTAAGTTAGTGAGTCCTAATTGTTTTATGGGTAAATTAGATCTCAAAGATGCTTATTACATGGTTCCCATTAATGAGAGTTATCGGAAATATCTGAGGTTTTCTTTTAATGGCATTTTCTTTGAATTTAATTGTTTGCCATTTGGTCTCAATACAGCGCCATATGTGTTTACAAAAATTATGAAGCCACCCAGATAGCAAACGTGCGGGGCACGTTACTCGCACAGCATGCGAGGCACGCGGTGCGTGCAAGGTGGGAGGCATATGGGTCGCACTTTGTGAGGGGCACGTACGTGCGAGGCTTATGCGACGCACTTTGTGATAGGCATGATGTGCGGCGCATATGCGGCGCACTTTGTGAGAGGCATTATTTATACAATATATGTAAATAAGAAGCACATTTTTTAATAATAATAATGTCAACCATTATTATTGAAATAAATTTAAAGAAAAAATTTATAATTATCATAATTAAAGATTGAATTAATTAATATTGTAAAAATGGTTTATTTACAAAAATTAAAAGCTTCTAGATTTTATAATAAGAATAAATTAGGAAATTAGTAAGAATTATTGAATGCATGATTGTAAAATTTCAATCTACAATGCATTTTATTTATTTTAAAACTATATGATTTCCAACTTTAATCGACTATACGAATAATTTCAATTAGCCACAAATATTCAGTTTGTATTGAAATATTTCAAACTTTGTCAGTTTGAATTTGAAATTATTTAAATAAAAAAATAAAATTGTTGGTATAATTTCTGCTTGAAATATTTATTTTTATAACTTCAATTTGTACTTTTAATTTTCAGTTTAATATTAAATTGAGTTGAAAATCTAATTTAAAATCAATGTTTAGAAAATTTGTTGAGAAATTTAAAAAATGTATCTTCAAATTTTAGTCGTATTGTATTTATTTTTTATTATTTTGATTAAGTAGAAATAAGAGAGCTATTTAAAAACCGCGCGCATTCGTTCAATAATTATTTATGATAAAGATTAAAAAATTACTATTATAATGTTTATTATAATATAATATTCATATAAGAATAATGTGAAAAAATTGTTATTATCTTATTTATGAAATAATATCTACAATTCAGTGCAGACAGTATTTTCTATCGAAGTAAAATATATAGTATATTATTTTTTGATTGAATGTGAAAGATTAATAGGCGAAGTACAGAAAGTATATGTATTTTCAAATGTAAGCGCGCATTTTGACCAGTCATGTGTCACGTATGTGCCCCCACTCACTCCCTCCGAGCTCAACTCGACAGGCACCGCACCGAATCGGTCACGCGACTCCCACGCTTTACGAAGTCGAAGTCGATGTGACATCCGAACATCGTGATTTCAGTCTCATACGCGTCATATTGAAAGTGCAGTGCTAAGGATTATTTTGTTTAAACCTCTGGCTACTTCTGGTCCCTCTGGTAAGTCCATGCCTTTACTTTTCATAACATAACCTTATTGAAAATTTTCCACGTTGGATTTCGGTTCTTTAATGAGATATGAACAGGGAAAAAACAGTGATTTTAACGTTTTTTTCAACGTTGACGAAACCCTATTTTTCCGTTAATAAAAGATTTTATGTTGCAAATTTCAAAGTGTTTCCGAATCCTTTCCATACTATTTTCACCCCCATGTAATATCTCATTTTCTTTTCAGTTCATGGATCTTCAGTTTCCCTGGTATCAACAGCAAGCAGCCTCTACAGTTCTGCAGAGGAAAAGCAAGGAAATTGCGACGTGAATTACTCGATGCTCAAGAAAAAGTACATTCGCTGACAAGCCAACTCTCAACTAACGTGAGTACCTACTTCGTTTTTTCTGTATCATAAAACCCTTCACGTGAATTTTTGCAATATTTGAAAGATCTCATTATAAGCTCGAAATATACGAGAAATTTAATCTTAAAAAATGCAGAAAGTCGAGAGAAACTTGATAGGTTTTGTAAGGCACTAGCTCTTTAGTTAGTCTTATTATTAGAATCCTAGTAGTAAGATACTGCGATTTTCACCACAGTCTGCGTGGGCTCGAATATTTATGTACCCACATTGAATGTAATATTGTTATTATCAGAACTTAGGTTATGTCACCGCATGTACAGTGTTGGAATTTTACAAGCGCTTTTGGTACTAATTAATAATACAAAATGCATGCTCTTGGTAACATCCCTAACCTCATAGTGTGGTGGTATAATCACAAAATTTTGTGAAACTCGATCGTTATCATTTTTTTGCAGTGTATAATTGTCACAAACCGGCACGCATGAATATTCCGCACATTCTACTTATCCTATAATTTTTATCTTATCGACAATCTTTTGAGCAAAAATAACAAAATTTCTATTTTTCGTAATTAGCACTTGACTTAATATTTATTTTTCCGAATTATCATTTGGTCTCATTTTTATTTTTACGTATCGTTATTTGTTCTATACCTGATTATATTACCTGATTATAACTGTAGAATGAAAGAAAAGATTTTAGAAAATAAACAAGTGTTTCTATTTTCCCTTCCCTTTCAATTATAAATCTTTGTGTACAATGTTTAATTATTTAAATAAATGTCACTTATTTAAACTAATATTTATTCCTCAAAAATGTAAAAAATAATCTATTTTCTGATTGAAATGTAATAGTTGACATTGTAATTAATTGTTTAAGCAATTATAATTTGTTTAAACAATTATTTTTCCAACAATATTTTTAAAATCGTATTTTCTGAATTGAACATAATATTGAATGATTTTGAGGAGTAGTAAATTCTGCTAAAGGCTTCATGTTATTATTTATACAATTAATTGAGCGGACGGATTGCACAACGAGCTTAGCGCGTTGACTCAGCCAGCCTAGTAAGCAAGAGAGGGGATAACGCGTTGCTACGAGCCAAATTCATTGGACAATTGGCAGTTTTTAAATTATTTGTCCAATGAACTCGGCCCGTATCAACGCGTTATCCCCTCCCTTGACTACTAGGCTGGCTGAGTCCACGCGCTAAGGTCGCTGTGCAATCCGTCCGCTCAATTATTGTTTTTTTAGATTTCCTTCAAATTCAGTATGGATGGTTTACGTCTTTTTTGGCGCACTATTAAATGATTCATAAAAGACATAATAAAATTTAAATGATAAAAGTGTATTTATTATTGCATTCTTCTATGGAGAAAAATAATAATCAACACACTTTCATAATTTAAATTTTATTGTGACTTAAGATTTATTTAATAGTGCGATTATTAATTGTTTAAATAATTGAAAAATGCTTCAATCAGAACAATATTACTCTCAATATTCTTTAATTGTGCTATTACTGAAAGAAAAAACGAAATTTTCATGATTTTTTGGAAAAAAGAGCTTATTATGCAAATAGAAATTGTTTGAATAATTCAAAAGCATGTAAAACCAAAAATATAACTCTTAACATTCATGAAATGTATTATTAATCCAGAAAATAATACCTTTTCACGATTTACTGGGGAACAAAATTTGTGTCAACAATTCATAATTGTTTAAACAATTAAAAATTAATTTAAAAATTGGTTCATGTTAACCCATGCCCCGAAGCACTTATAATGTTTTTCATCCAGTTGACATGGAGAAAAGTAACAAAAGATTTCAAATGCAATTAATTTTTTTATATTTCATCCGAATCTTTGGCTCTCAACAATTCTAATCTTCAGACTGTGTTTAAAAAATAGATAGTAACGAAATTCACATTTTATACGTTATTTTCATGTAGCCTATCGATCTCATACGGAGGAGAGCTCAACCCGAGGATGTCTAAAAAATATAATAACTATGAAAATCTCAGCTTGAGACAAAAGAGAAGACGCTTGTCGTCACTGCGAAATATTGTAGCTCAGGACTCGGAGGATACTGAAAGTTCCAACTCTAGCTTAAATGAAGGGTTAGAAAATCCAAGGAATTTGGAGTTCATTGAAGATGAAAGGTCTGCCCATGATGACGTGCAGGTTCCTGTTCCGCTTGAGAGTGAAGATGGTTCGACAAATTCTGGTGAGGAAGGAAGATCAACTGATTCTGACGAAACTGTGAGTTCCAATGAGGAGGATAGTGATGTAGAAATCGATGGCCACATTGATGAAGAAAATTTGACAGAAGAAAGTGACGAGAATTCAGAAGTTGACAACCGAGATGTCAATGTATTTCAAGATCCGGTAGATTTGAAAAAGAACATTCTGAAAAATGTATTTCTGGCTGCAGATTTCAAACACAAACAAGGGAACTTGTTACTCAGAAGTTTACGCGAGTATCCTTTCAATTTAACGTTCTTACCAAAAGACACAAGAACATTAGTGAATACACCTACTGTTGTGGCAAGCACTTTCATTCAGAATATTGCAGGTGGAGGATACCTTCACATTGGTTTTCGGCGTACACTTGTGAAAAAGTTAGAAAATTTTCCCACGTTGACAGAAAATTTAGAAATAGACCTCAGCACGGACGGTGCTAAAGTGGACAAAGGTCTAGATCAATTTTGGCCTCTTCAATTTCGAATTGCAAATATACGCGATAAGAGACCTATGATAGCAGGTATATTTAAAGGAAGACATAAGCCATCAAACCCATTCGACTTTTTCGAACAATTAATTCAAGAGATTGTCGAAATACGAGAACAAGGTGGAATTTCTGTAAGAAATCATCTACTTCCTGTAAGTATACGCTGTTTTATTGCCGATGCACCTGCACGAGCGTTTGCCTTAAACCATTACGGTCACACATCGTCACATGCCTGTTCTAAATGTAAGGTTGAAGGTCATCGTTGCACCGTGCCAGGGTTCGAGGGCACAATGGTCTTTGAGGGAATCAGGCACACAGCAAGAACCGACGAAGAATATGAAAACCTTGTCGACGAAGACCACCATAAAGGCAGAAGTCCGTTGTCTCAAATTCTGGGATTAGTTTCACGTGTTCCATTTGAAACGATGCATTCAATTTGGTTAGGAAACGTGAAAAAAGTATTATCTGCCAAAATTGAAGGAAAATTTGGACATCGAAGGCTGAATGGAAGGAAACTGGATATTCTCAATTCAAGGATGATTTTGCTTGATACGTTCTGCCCTTCCGAATTCAATCGCCGCCCAAGGGAAATAACTATGTGTAATCATTTTAAAGCGACTGAATTCAGACAACTTTTACTATACACAGCAGCAGCTGTCTTTAAGAATATTTTTGAAGAAGAGTATTATGATCATCTGATGATTCTCAACTCTGTCATGCGTCTCCTTATATCGGAAGATACACAGAGGGAAATGTATGAATGGTGCCAAGGAGCTTTGGAGAGTTACGTAAGAGCATGCGGAACACTTTATGGACCGCAATTTCTTTCTTATAATGTGCACTGTCTGTTACACATAGTAGCAGATGTTGAAATATTGGGTGCTTCAGAAACAACAAGTGCATTTGGCTTTGAAAACAATATGCCGGAATTGCGAAAATGTATCCGAAAACCAGGATTGAAACTTTCCCAAGTATACAAAAGAATCGCTGAAAAATACGATTCACCTTTAACGCCTTTGGACAACAATATTCATATCGGTCTAACTCTACGTCATGCTGAGGGACCACTTCTGGAATATATGAACGACGAAAATTGCCAACAGTTTCACAAGTTACAAGTTGGTGCAGTCACATTTGCAACGACATTACGTGACAGTTGCTGCATTCTGGAAAATTCGCAAGTCTGCCTCATCAAGAATATTGTGAAAGTACAGGACAATACTTTCTTAATTGTTCAAAAATTTCGAGGAATTAGACCAATATACGATGTCGGATTATCCTCCGATTTTGTAGGAGTATATCACTGCAGCAGATTATCACAACAGGTCGTAGAAGTTAATTTGGTTGAAGTTAAGAACAAGTGCTATAGAATGCCAGTCTGGAGTGATGTTGAGGGAGAAGAAGAACGTGTCGTTAATGATGAATGGTTCTGCGCCAGTTTATTGACACCACTAGTATTACCACAAAATTAGAACTAATATTACCACAAAATTAGAGACATATTAACATTGAAGGTACAGTGAAACCTACTTTGTTAAGGGCATGTGATACCTTACCATAAGAGCAATTTAGTTAACCCAACTTTACATTTGCAATGATAAATATTTTTAGCTAAAAATAGTCAACATACTTCCGCCTGCGTGAAACGAAGGACTAATTTTAGCAAAAACTGTTTATTATTGCGAATGTAAAGTTGGGTTAACTAAATTTCTCTTATGGTAAAGTATCACATGCTCTTAATGCTTACTGTAAAAAACTTTCAACAAATTTTAACATTGTAGACGGGTTCAAACATTTCATACTTCCAACCATTTTAGTTTAGTTAAAACGTTTTAAGGGCTTCGAAAAATAAAAAAGTTCGCCAGATTTCACAGTACTTCAAGAGTAACTACTCTTGAAGTGCACTTAAATCTCGCAAATTCTTTTATTTTTCAAATACTACTTCACTTCTCGATTGATGTTTTACTGCCTTTATCAGTGGTTGATTCTTGACTTCTTCCTACTCATACTTCATAAATATAATTGTTTAAAACACTGTCTTAGGAAAAATACCCGTACTCATTTCTTTATTTCATTTCAGCATAATGGAAAACCTATCGAAAAATACATCGCTTAGCTTGCAGAAGAAAAATAGGAAAAGAAAAAGTCAGCTCACTAGTTCCGGAAGAGAAAGTAAAACACCGAGGTACTTATTAACAACTTCCGAAGAGGACAGACCTAAAATAAGAAGTATTAAAACAATGACGTCTGTTTCCAAAGAAAAGGAAAACCTTCGAGCTCTATTACTAAAAATTCAATTAAACAAATCAAAATCAGGCGATAAAGTAGACAACAATGTTAACAAGGAAAGCAAAAACAAATCTCAGGAATTGAAAGAAACTGCACCTACGACGTCCTTCTCACCCGACAAAAATGTGTCTCATGAACAGTTGTAAGTATGTTTAATTTAAGAATTTCAAATTTAAAAAAATTCAAATTCCTTTTTCACGTCCAAAAATTTTAATACTTATATTATATATACTCATATACTTACATCTTTTATGTAATTATACATCATTTTCTTCTTCACTTCTATTTAGAAAAGGAACTCCACAATATATAGAACAGGCAAAGCCAGACAAACCTCGAGGCACTCAATTTAAACTCCAGTTAGAAAAAAAAGTTGATTTTAAGACTCGAAAATCTCTCAAAGTTACAAATCCTCCAATGGCTTCAGCTTCAGAAAAAGAATTTTCTGTTCTGACAGATTTTGTGGATCAAAATGATGACGAAGCAATCGGACTAAATAATTTGGTTAAAAAAAATCCTGGCGATGCAAGGGTATCTATCAATTCAGTTTGTGAAAATGTTGATGACACAAGTAGACATATTCATTCGGTCCGGCAAATTGATGACGATACAAATGAAACTAACACTTCGATGTGTCAAAATTATAATGACACAAGTACATGTATTCATTCGGTCTATCGAAAGGATGGAGATTTAAATTCTGATAGCTGTTATTCGAAGAACACGCCAAATAAATTTGAAAAAGAAATACTGGAAAGATTGAGGTTAGTAAAATATTTTTAATATAACTTGCATGAGAAAGCAACAATTGTATCAAATATATATTTCTTTAAATCTCTGAACACTTGTAATACGTTTTTTCTCTATATCCTTGAAAACGCTAAATTCTTGTAAATTTAATATGTTTGCAGAATTATTGAACAGCAAAATAACCAAATTCTAGAACATATTTTGCAAAACAGTCCGAGTGAGGCTGTTTCCAACAAGTTATTTGAACCGCTAGCAGGGTTTCCTTTGGAGAACATTGAAGACTACCACAATTTGAATGCTAAAGAGAACATGAAACTTCGGAAGAAACTCGTAAGAACCCTTGTCATTTATTTACCAAATTATATATCTCACTGTGAAACTAATGGTGTACTTAGATTAACAAATTTTCTCCTTTTCAGTTAAACTATTTAAAAAGCAGGGGAGGAACAAAGCTGAGGGAGTTCCTAAGCTGCTCGCTGCAACTAATTATGACTGACCAACTGATCTCCCAATTCACATGGTTAGGAGATGCGAAACATACGAAATTTGGGGACAGTCGAATTGCTAATGTTTTATATTGTATGTTTTCCATTTATATCTTATTATAAACTCATTTATAATCAAGCAAATGTTTCATTACATTAAATTTTCCTTTTTTTCAGTGGCTGCGCAGAAGTGTCCTTATTTCCCAGGTCCAGCAGATAAAACCCAGTTCAAATTAGAAATGCTGGAGGTATTACGTAGCACCAAGCAAAGGTTCCGGAAATCTAAAAAGAAAGTCCAGAAAAAAGAACTCCTGATCGATGTTCAAGACGAAAACGGCGCTGATAATACTCTCAGTCGTCAAGAACTCGAAATTTTGGATAAAATTGAGAGACTAAAGGAAATCGAGCATTCATCAGAGTCTGAGGAGGCCTTCAATGATGAGTCCAGCAGTAATAGCAATTTTGAGGCTGACGATGAGATGAATGAATGAGACGATAGACGTTTAATTTTCATAAATTATTTATAAGCTATTTATAAATTAAAAGTTTATTTTCTAATATAATATACTTGTTCGCTGTTCCTCGAGTTTATATAATTTATGGACTATAATTTGAAAAATATATATGTTCGTTGTTCCTTGAGTTTATAATTTATGAGCTATATTTTAAAAAATAAATTGTTCGTTGTTCCTCGAGTTTATAATGTACACAAATCTGAAACTTTTTGTAATAAAGTTTGGTTTAAATAAATCTGTTTTCCTTTTTTCATAATAATAATATATTATTATTATGAAAGTTCTTTGAGGGTTACAAATGATATCATTTGTAACCCTCAAAGAACTCTCACTACGTGCGAGCGATATGCGTCTAACATGTCACTCACTACGTGCGAGCGATATGCGTCGCACGCGTTACTCTCACCACGTGCGAGCGATATGCGTCTCAATTGAAGACGCATATATCGCGGTCTATGAGGGCAACGCCGTGATGATGATCCGCACGCGTGCGTCGCATTACGCCGTCACTGTGAGGGACAAATTGTTATCTGGGTAAGCTCATTTACGTAGAACAATTTGAGCTGTCAAATGACTATTAACTTATTACACTAGCATTTTTTTGGCTGAGTTATTAAGCTTCAAACCTAGATGCCTACTATTTTCTGGCTTATAGTAGTTGACACATGGTAAAGAAATCGGTTAAGATGGCTCGGGCACGTTGAGAGAATGAAAGATATAATTTTCCTCTTAAAATTAATTTTTGGAAACAAAAAATCTTTTTAAATTTTCTTATGGATCTTAAGAATAGTGTCTTCAAGCCATTGCAAATTCTTAAAAAGTTTTAAATTTTTTCGAAAGCTTTAAAAATATACATTTCATTTTAGACTTGTCGGAAATCGTACAATCTTGAGAAAATGTTATCATTTTCCTACAAAAAAAGAAATAAATAAATAAAGTGTGTCATATTCTTTAAATTAGCTGTTTTTTTTTGGTAAAAAATAAATCTTCTTAATTGAAAATGTATTTTCGTATTGCCTATAGGAAATGACATAGGATCCTATAAAGGATCCTATATAGGTTCCTGTATATGCTTCTGTATGGCCTTCTACACTGTTAGAAAAAATTCGTACAACTGTACACCGAAACGCGAAGTTGTGATGATACGGTGCGAAATTTTGGTGCGAAAAAGCATTTTTCTAGAAAATCACACTATTCCGGTGTTAAGTTGGTAAACCAAGCACTGATACGGAATGAGAAACACACAATCGACACTAGATGTGACTAGATGGTACGAAAACAAACACCGATCATTTGCTTTGCGCGCGCACGCGCAGTTAACTTGTGCAGCCTCGTGCGAGTCAAGGTTACATCTTCATTTTTCCCATTTAATTCGTTGAGAGTACTCTGCCACATGCTGCGTTGGCCAGACAAGTATAGAGCCGAAAATGCACGAACACGAATCCCAGCCCCCCCAATTCACGATTTGTTTTAGGTTAGGTTTTAGAAAAAAATCTTTTACTTTCCTAGGAATAATTAAAATCATTTTTTATTTCAAAAATTAATTTTAGGAGACTATTTCAAAACATTTCAAAACATTACGAAAGATTTAAAAAATGGTCAAAGAATCTGAAAAATTTTTAAGGATTTTTTTTAAATTTTGCAGATCTAAAAAAGTCTAGGAAAATTTTTAATTTTTTTTTTTAAATTAGAAGATTAAGAAGGTCTAAAAAGATTGGAAAGAAAGGATTATTTTCCTCATATTCATGTGAAAATTTTAGTATCATTTATTACTTAAAAAATGTGCTTTAAGAGAAAATTAAAAAAGGTTTTTAAACATATAAAAGAATTTCCTACAATTTAACAGAAGAGCGAAAAAG
>JAWWLR010000054.1:8794876-8806896 GCA_035041075.1 Acraspis erinacei
GCATTCGCCTGCTTCCCCTCCCCTGCCATAATTCTCCTCCCTCCATTTCCCTACTATCCCGCTTATCACTTTCCTAATTCTCCTTCTCGCCCCTCATTTGCCTTCCACTCCTTCCCATCCCCCTCCCGTCCCTAGTTCCACCTCCTCCCTTCCCTAATTTCCTCCCCCTCACTTCCCACCCTTTACTCACTTTCCGTTCTACAATACTTTTACCCATCATTTCTGCCCTCACATCCCTTCCCCGACACCCATCCCCATTCAACCTCATTTTCCTACTTCTCTCCTCTTCACTTTCTTTCCTCCACTAATCGCCACCCTCCCTGCCCTACTTGACCATCTCTAACTCACCACCTCCTACTCTCCCTCCCTCATATCCTCTCACTTCCCCTCAGGGAGAAAAGTACGACGCAAAATGGATCAAATATGTTCTTCTGAACAGATTAGTCAAAGTCTAATGCTGAGACATTTTAATCCGATTTGAGTTTTTTTTTTAATGAAAAAAAAAAAAATTTGAAAGACGTTTGTGAGAGCACATTTTTCTACAGTCATTATGCAGTTATTATGCAGTCATTATGCAGTCATTATGCAGTCATTATCAGCAGTTTAATTTTACACTCTAAATCCCTTGGACCGCAATTCCGGTCCAAGCAATGATCAAACCTGCGAATCCGATCCAATGGACTGACTTTCCGGTCCAATGGACCGAAAAATCCAGTCCAAAAGGGACTGGAATCCGGTCCAAGGAGAGAGACCAGCACCGCGCGTCGATGTGGAGCGGAGACGAATGCTGCACGTGGAACGTTGACAGTGTAGGTTAGAATACCTAGAATCAACAAACCAAGGCGTGTGATATTTTATTTTTATTGAGCTGCTAGACGTTTTCAAATTACCACAAAGTGTATGCAGTGCAATATTCGACAAAAAGTGAAATCTAACCTCGAAATTCGATGTAATCAGGTCGATCTAAGCTAGAACCGACATTAGTTCCGGTCTAAGCTTGAACTAGCGAGAATCTTGGATTAGACGAAAAATTCCAGTCCAAGGGACCGGAATTTTCTTTAACCATTGCTTGGATCGGGATTCCGGTACATTGGATCGGAATCCCGGTCCAAGGGATTTAGAGTGTATCATAATCAAGTTTTATATCGCGAAATTAATTTAAAACGCGGGTATTCCGTCGCAACATGGGAACTCTAACGGCTATGGATCGGGCTTTAGGAATAATGCAAATATGCCTGAAAGTTCAATTTGTGATTGAGTGCACGTGGGCAACCGGAACCGGTGCGGCGGAGCTCCCTGGCGTCCGTTCTATAATCAATTGCCTAGTCGAAAAACCGACCTACTCACCAAACAGTTCTCGGGCTCGTCGACCTAGAACAAACACACAGAAAAAAAACTGAAAACTCGTCGAGATGTGTTTGTGTGAGCGAGATCGCGTATTCGATTCGTTTTATTTCAATTTTCAAACCTTCAATGTGTAGCATCATTTTGTGTTGGTTTTTAATAAATAAGGGTGCTTTACGCAAAAGCTTTTCCCCCATCAAAATCAGTGGCTTTTTATTTTAACTACCGAAACCTAGTTTAGTATGTTTAAACAAATTTGCCAAGCCACCTACAGCAAGGCAAAAAGTGAATCAAAACGACGGGCTGGGTTTGAACCAACAACCTTCTCATTACATGTGAGGTGCGCTGCCAATTGCGCCACCGCAACACCAACAATGAAAATTTATGACTTGTATTTCCTGAATTTGGATCGAAATTATTTTTCATATATGTTATTATTTTAAGGCCAGTTATTGATTGGAATTTGAAACGCGACAGAGACCTCTGTCGTATTCAAACATCAAACACTGGTATTAGGCCTCTAAAAATATTCTATCTAAATAATAACCAGTCTAACCGAAACTCTGTTTCAAATTTAAATTACGACGTTTTCATGACATCCTTTATTAATTTTGTATTACAATATTATATTGATATTGTTGTTATACCTAACATCATTTTTATTAACAGTCACAGGGCAAAAGCAATCAAAGGGCAAAACAGTCAAAGGGCCAGATGTATGTCAAAAATTATCTCTGTTATCAGTAAAAGCTGCACAAAGCCAGTAGTCCTGCTGGTATTTTAACAGTACCGCGCCAGCAAAAGGGTAACTTTTCGCCCCCACAAAACATTGAAAAGGGGTTGCACAGAGACCAACTTTTTTCTGACTAACTTACCTGATTTCAGGTAATATTTCATGAAAGCAAATGCAAATGCAAAAAAATACCTAAATACAAGCAAATTAACTGTTTGGAAAATTTATTATAAAAGAAGGGAGGTCGTTTGCTTTTGATTATAAAAAATGTTTCAGGACATACAGGCAATTTTGCCAGAAACATAAATTATAATATTATATCAAAAGTACTAATTCTCGAAAAATTCTGTGTCAGTAGAGATGCAACAATATCATGCGGAAGACGAAAAATTGTTGATCACGAATCTAAACTTTTCCCTTATTTTCTGTATTTAAGAAGCAGGGAACATTCTAAATTGTCGTGTATAAAAATGCAAACAATGATAAAAGATTTAATATGCTTCAAAAAATAGTCGCCTTTCTGCTTTTGACGAAATATTTGATCTAAGAAAGATTCGAAGCCAATATCAAATTTGAAATTTATGGTTTGAAATTTTTGGTTTTTTAAATTTGTTGTAGACAGAATAGTGCTCCTCTATAAACTACGTTGCCACATAGGAAGGGGGGTCCCAGTCAAACTAACTTACAATTTTTGGTGGACCGTTTTGGAATTTTATTAAAAGTGCGTCATTTTTGGTATTGATTAATCTGTTTGATTACAAATTCTTCTACTTTAGTCGGAGATTTAACTTTTTGGTTGAGAATTCTTGAATTATGTTGAAAATTCGATTTTTTTCGCTAACTCGAATAATTCTAAAATATGTTTAGCAGTTTAGCAGTTTAGACGTTTATTTGAAATAAATCATATGTAATTTTCTGTTGCACATTAATTTTGTTAAATATTCACCTCTTTGGTACTGAATGTAAATATATTTTTTTAATTATTCTGATTTTTTTTAATCGAATCATTTAAGCAACAGTTAGAGTGATTAGAAAAAAATAATGACCCAAAATATCGTAGAAGCCAGAGAATAAAACAATCTCGGAATGCATATGAACCAGTTTTTTCAATATAAGACAAACTATGAAGGCAATCATTTGACTAAATACACAAAAAAACCTGAACCCAAAATTTATTTTGGGTGAGGCAGCCTTATTGCTGCCAAGGCTTCAAGTTCTACATGACTCTTAATTTTAGAATCATCTTAAAATTGTGGTTCATTTAAAAATGCCTTCTATTCAAAAATACGTTTTATTTATTCTTTTAAATAAACAGAATAAAAGTTCTATCAACAATAGAAGTAGCTGTTAAAAGAATCTGAATGAAATGAAAAAAAGTTCTAAAAAGTTAAAAAAAAAAGTTGCCCTCCTGGAAAAAATACGACGGAAAATATCTAATTTTTCATTGAAAATATCTCTATCCCCTGCCTATTTCGGCATGGAAGTTATGGTTTCCGGAAAAAAATAAGATTTGAGACTTAAAACTAAAAGGCATCGTTTTCAAGCTTCCCTTATTTTTCGTTCAGAACTATCTGATTTTTCCATTCCTATTAACTTTCATATACCTGCATTTTATTGCAGTAATATATTTAACATACGGTCTTTTATAAAGGAAATAAAACAATATTCCAGATACGAATTTAAAATATTTAACTTGATTTATTTAAACAAAAGCATGCTATTATAATCTATAGTAAAAGCGTGCCTTCCCGTCCAGACGAGACGTAGAAATGGGGTTTGATCTTTGACCAACTTTATTTCTGTGACCGATGACAGCGGTTACATTAAACAAAATCTAAAATTTCTCTGAAATGGTACAATTTTCAAAAAAGGGGACTTTTCAAGCAAATTATGGCCTCTTAAAAAAATGGCTGACTTTTAAAAAAGAAAAAAAAATTTATAACTAAAAAGATAATCTTCAGGAGGAAGCAAATTAAAAAAAAGATATAAGCGTAAAGGTCTCAAGTATTTGTTCGAAAGTACAAAAATATTGTTTTAAGTTAAATTTCTTCTGAAAAATTCTAATGGTCACACTCCGTTGGGAAACGAACCACAGGTCGGGTGCTTTCCCATTAAGCTACGAGAGAGTAGCTTTATAGTAAAGAGTATGAACAGTATTTACAGTATTAAGATTTACAGTATTTCTTAACGTCTTTACAGCCTAAACGGAATAAATTTGTTAAATTTGTTTAATTAAATTTTTCCCAGCTGAGCGTATAGAGAAGATATTTTTCAGAAAAAAATTATTTTAAAACAAAATTTAATTCATAGCTCCATCCAGTCTATAGAGACGTTAAAAGAATCTGTTATTTTTCTCTGATAATACAGGCTCCTTGAAAGAATATTGTAAGAGTGCTCAAAATATGAAAACGTTTCTTAAATTCTCTTTATTTTGCAATTAAGACCAGTTAGATGTTTTTTAAATTCTTTATAAAAGAAGAAGAATTAAATGCAAAAAATAAATAAATAATAAAATAAAGCAAAAAATATCTCCATTTCGTCTGAATAGTCGCAATGAGAGAAAACTGCAAACTAATTCTTTGAAAATTCTGGGTCAGTAGAAACGCGACAATATCATGCAGAAAGAGAAAAATTATTGATCAAGAATCTAACATTTTTCCGTATTTGCAGTATTTAACAAAGATGGAACCTCGTACATTTTCTTCTATAAAAATGCAAACTATGACACAGGAATTAATATGCCCTAAAACATAGTCGTCTTCCTTCTGTTGGCGAAATATTTGATCTAAGAATAATTCGAAACCAATATCAAACATTTGGAGAATCATGAAATACCTAAATTTTGTGTAACTTGTGTCAGCGAATGCTTTCAAAACTTCCTCACTTTGAAATTAAAACTAAACCTTTTTTCCAAATAATTGGTCAACTTTGAGAAAAACGGCTTTGAAATCTGCGATTTTTCTAATTTTTGCAGACAAGCAAATGGAGAATTCCTGAATTTTATTATTCTAGTATTTTGGTAGTAAATTCATTTATTGGTTTAGAACTTCATCTTATTTAGTTGGAAAATTGAACTTTGGTTGAGAATTGTTGAATATTGTTAAAAATTTGTTGTTTTGTTTTTGGTAGAAAATTAATCTTTTTTTTAACTCATCTTTTTTAGATGAAAATTTAACTTCTTCGTGGAAAACGTTTGAATTTTATTAAAAATTAATCTTTTTGGATAAAAATTTAACAACTAGGTTTTATAGTTAAACTATTTTCTTGGAAATTAAACTAAATTTTTGTCCTCCTTTTGGATAATTTAACTTTTTGGTTGAGAATTCGTAAATTTTATTGAAAACTCTGCTGCTTTTATAATAAATTCATATTTTTTAGTTGGGAATTCAACATTTTGTGAACAATTTTTGAATTTGATTAAAATATTTGTCGGCTATTTTCTAGTAAAAGATTAATATTTTGGTCAAAAAATTTAGGTTTTAATATACGAATTTAACAGTTATATATTAATGTTAGATTACTTTATTAAAAATTAGAAAAATATATTTTTCTTTCTTTTTGGATAATTTAACTTTAAGGTTGAGAATTCTTCAATTTTCAATTCCTTTTGTTTAAAAATTGTTATTTTTGGATTAAAATTTAGCAAATTGTTTTCAAAGTTTTTTGTTTGAAAATGGAATTCAAAATATATTCTAAAAATGTCCAAAGTAAATCTGGTAGATTTTGAGATGTTTTTAATTTTAATTTTGTAAAGGTGTTGTAAAATTATTAGCGGAAACTTTAATCTCTTTAAAATATATTTAGAAACTTCTGTAGGGTTTTGAAGAATTCCAAAAAATGTCAAAGCCTTTCCAGAATTCGAAAGGTATCAAGAAATTGGAAAAACTTTACTAAAGATTGATATAAAGATTTTAAATAATTTTTTGTTTATTAATTTTCACTGAATTCAAGAAATTTTTCAGTTAAAAATTGCTTTGGATGTTTAAAAATTCATTGTTTTTATTATTTAGAAAAAAAATTGTTTAGTTGAAATGAAGCATATGTAACTTTTTGTTGAAGATTTATATTTTTTGTTGAATATTCACCTATTTGGCCCTGAATGTAAGTATATTTTTTCAATTGCTCTGATTTTGTAACAAATAAATTATTTGGCCATGGATTTCAGTGATTGGAAAAAATATTGCCCCAAAATATCTTAAAAAAACAGGCAATAAAAAATATAAATATAAATAATAAATATAAATATAATAAATATATAAATAATATAAATAAAAAATATACTGGAACTTCCAACAAAGTGATTAAATTTTCATCAAAAAATGTTTTTCTGTACAGAAATTTAAATTAAAGCAAAAATATGAGACTTTTCAGCATAAAAATTAATATTCAATAAAATAGTTAAATTCTTTATTAAAAAACTTTATTAAAAAAAATTCAAGTCTTTTCATCCGGATATAAGAAACATTGAAAAGTATATTTTCGATACTTCTCTTGCAAAAATGGACTAGCTATATTTTATAGAATAATTCATTTTAAACAACAACAAATACTAGTTTTCAACAAAATTGTTTACATTTTTATGCAAAAAAATAGCTTTTAATGAAAACCTTGCACGTTTAATAAACATAAATTTGCAAACAAACAATTAAATTTTTAAATCTGAAGATGATTTTTCTACTAATCAATTGAATGAAATTTTATTTTTAGTTAGAGAAAAAAGGTGTGAACAAAATCCAATAAATTTCGAACGGAACACCCGCGCCTAGTGTGTGCGGGTGTTGGTTCACACGCTTCTCGCTCGAATATATAAAGACCGAGCGCGTAGCGCGTAGCGCTCGGTCTTTATATATTCTCCACACTTGTGCACATGCTTTTTAAAACTAAAAATTAGAGCATCAACAGCATTAATTTGGTGATTGTGAATTCTCTTTTGTTAAAGCTCCTTCGGCTTTAACGAAGACATTCTCATCACGTATCTCGTGCACCAGTATTATAATCTTTGAGGGGATTCAAAATGCATTTTACAACATAAATGTAGATTCCCAGAATCCTTAGTCACACGAGCGCTTTTTAGGGTTTAAATTATTTCAACTAATTTTTCAAAATGATTTTAATACATTACGAGGGTTATTTCTTTAAAGATTAGGGGTGAGAAATAATGATGCTTAAAACTAACATGTTACCACTTTATAAGTAAATATTTTCATTACAGGGTGTTCCTTTCTTATATAAGGGTTAATTTTATAAAAGCGATTGATATGGCATTGGAGAACAAAGAAAGGGCACAAAAAGCAGGAGCATAGAAATCAAGATCATAAAAATCTCAACATTTAATGTATAACATTTTCTGCATCAGTCCGCATTTTTGTTTTCGGATACAATTACGGGACTTGTTTTCATAACGCTTAGGTGTGAAAAATAATTTTGCTTCTCAATTATGATTTAAAAATGCCGTGTTAATATTTTATAAGTATTTTCGATCTTCGCAGTTTCTTTTTTAAATACATTTTTGCATCACAGGGGCTGCTTTTTAAATAAGGGTTGACCTTACAAAAGATTTACATATCAGAATACATGAAACTGAGATTAACTGTCTATAAAAAAATTTAGAAAAAGGAAATTTAGTTAGGTTTTTAGTTTGAAAAATTAATTTTTGCATTAACAAAAAATTTTCTAACTAAATAAATAACTTTTCAACGACAAAAATAAATTTTGTACAAAAAGATTAAATGTATAGAAGAACAAATTTCAATCAAAAATTGTATTCTCAACCCAAAAAAATAAAGTTTTGATAAAGAATATTAATAATTCACCAAAATTCAATAATTTTTTATTAAAAACATAAATGTTCTACCATATATTTTAAAATTTAATCACATTTTAAGTTTTAAGAAATTGCAATCTCATTGTACCGATTTCTCATGATTTCTGAAGTCTTCTTTCAAAATTGTTTTTGTACAATTGTTTTTGTACAATTTTCCACACTTTTGCCCTTTTTTAAATAAATTACCTTCCTCCCTTGCCCTAAATTACTTTTCCCCTTTTTCCTCTTTTTATCGTTTTTCTTTACTTAAATTTGAAGTGAAGTGGGTTTCCTTTTTTGAAACTTGAAATAGATTTTTTTAATATTTTCTTTTCCTTCTAAACCTATTTCTATAGCTCCAAAGTTAATTCTACGAGTTTTAGTTGAAAATTCAAGTTTTTTTAATTGGTTGCCTTTGGTTTAATTCAACTGTTTGGTATTTCAGTTAAAATCATTCTTCTTGCAAATGTTAGCCAAAAAGTGTGAGACAAAAAAGTGGTTAAAAAATTTTTTTCAACAACAAAATATAGTTAAATCTTTAGCCAAAGAAGATTGAACATAAAATATGGATTTTTACTTAAATAAACTTTATAACTGAGTAAATTTTCTAAAATTTTCAAACCAAAATGGAATTGCTATATTTTTAGTAAAAAAATTAATTTTCATCAAGAAAACCGATTTTTCTGCAAAATAGCTAATATCTAAGAACTTTTGAACTTGTATCTAAGAAAAATGTAATTAATAATAAAATTGTAACAACATTTTGTACGAAAATAGTTAAATTTTTATCGCCAAAAGGTAAATTTTCAAACTAATATTGTCATCTTCACGAGGAATTACAAGATGCCGAAAGTTGACGCTCCTGCTTTTTTTGGTGGGAGGCTGACGTTTTCAGAGCCGTTTAAATATCTGGGAGTGGTCCTGGAGAGCAAACTGAACGGCCAAAGCACCTGGAGACCCAATCCAGAAAATTCTTCATGACTTTCTGGTTGTGTAGGAGAGCTTTTGGATTGACGTGGGGAGTGGGTCCTAAAATGCTTGCATGGCTCTACTCCGCTATCCTTAAACCAAGGCTTCTTCATGTGCCCGTGGTCTGGTGGCCACGGGCAGAACTTAAAACGATGCAGGACAGGTTGTGACGACTACAAACTCTAGCGTTTAGGGGTTTGATGGGAGCAATGAGGACTACGCTCACAGCGGCGATAGGCTTCATGCTCTGCTAAGAACCCCTATATCGCGCGATAACTGCAAAAGCGGCACACGTGATGTGCCGCCTAGTGAGAGTAAATAGATGGACACGGGGGACTAGACACATTAGACTACCAAGTGACATCAGCTCAGTGCCGATTCTTGAGATGAGACAAGTCAGAATAAAAAAGCGCTTTAATTTTTCTAGGGCTTTCTGCATCTGCATTCCCAGTAGGGGTGCGTGGAAAGGAAATGGTAACCCACTCCTCCAAAGGGAAATCTGGTATACGGATGGCTCCAGGGGAGTAGAAGGGTCAGGAGGAGGGATATACGATAGTGCGAAGAGGAGGGAAGTGTTGCCCTCGCTTGGGAGACATGCTACTGTCTTTCAGGCTGAGGTCCTTGCTGTCCTTGGCTGTGCTGAATCAATATTAGAAGAGAACGTTGCTGGAAGACAGATTACGATATTTTCGGACAGCCAAGCGACATTGACTTTAGTAGGAAAACCAGATATAACATCAGAACTGGTTTGGGAATGCAAAAAGGCCTTGGACCAACTTGCAGAAAAACAAACAAAGTTCCTCTCAAATGGGTCCCTGGACACACAGGGATGAAGGGCAACGAGAAGGCGGACCAGCTGGCAAGATGCCGTGCGGCAAGTGAATACATAGGCCAAGGAAATCCTGGGTTGGCCAAAGAGAGACGTAAGGACAGTGGTTCAGATGCTCTTTGGGCACAACCACTTGAACTATCATATGCACAAGATGGGATATAACCTATCGACAGAGTGCAGCAGATGCGGTAGAGATGACGAAAATTTTTTGCATGTATCCTGCCAGTGCCCGACGTTTGCTTGGCTCAGGCATCAGATCCTTGGATCCTATTTCATAAAACCTGAGGAAGTTTCAATATTTTCGGTGATTGACATACTGGGCTTCATCAAGAGGTCTGAAGTCAACTAGTGACAGCGATATTTAAGGGGGTGGAACAATTGGATTTAGAGCTGGAACGCCAGGGGGGCTCCTTTTAACGGCTGCTCACCTGTCATATAAACTAACTATCTAACTACCTTAAATCTACATATTTCGCGTTGGCCAAATACTGGATCTAGAAATACTGTGAACAAAATATAAAAACATTGAAAAATCATTAAGTAACTACATTTTTATCATTTGTGCTAGCCTTGTTTTTTAAATTTTCCAAAATTTTAAATTAAAACAAAACCTTTCACCAAATAGAATATCAAGTTTCAAAAAAACGACATTGATCTTTTTGTCCAAAAATGCATGTTTTTAGGTGAAAATTCAACTTTTTGATTCAGAATTCTTTATTTTTGTTAAAATTCGTTAAAAATTAAACAAGTAGGGTTATAGAGATAACATAAATTTTTGAATTTAAAAAAATTTTCTTTCCGTTTTAAAAATTCAACTTTTTGTTGATAATTCTTCAATTTGATTGAAAATTCTTCTTTTATAATAGAAAATCAGGTTTTTGATTGACAATTCTTGAATCAGACTTATTTGAAAAATTCTAAAAATAAATTTTTATATACATGCGATCCGGCAGAATTTTTTTGTTAAAGAAAACCCTAAGAAAGGTGCACAGCGTTTCGACAAAAACTTGTCAAAAATTTAATTTTTGGATAGATTTTAATATAAAAATGCTTATTTAAGTGAAAACTTTTTTTTCTCCTCAAAAGCTCTTTGATATATTTGGCTAAAATAACCTGAGGATGCATACCGAGACAGCCACGTGAAAACTATCAAAAAAATAAAAATAAATAAAAATCCAACTCTAACCAAAAAATTCTTTTGACATGTTCAGCAGTAAACATCTTAAGCCTGTTCCAAAATTTTTAATTATCAACATATTTCCTTTCAGACAGTAGAATTTGGATAAAAAACCTCTAGTAGGTTTCTGGAAGTTAACTTGGGTAATGGTTCAACCAGGGTCAGTCATTTACGTGTGAGCCCGATGTTCTTATGTTAAATCCCTCCAACCGCCAGAAGAACACACACTTATCTTTCAGTTTACGTTGGAATGACGTGGTAGCCCTCACCATATTTTGGAGCAACTGAATGCCACCCACGTTAAGAGATGCAACTTACCAAGGCCTTGTCTAGATCACACCCTTATGTAGCCAAGCTCTAGCCGGTAGGTCGGCTGCAAACAATAGCCCACTTTTTCGAGCTGATGTACTCGCCTGCTCCAGTTGCCTCTTCAGTCTTGTTTTCCGAGAACCGTTGATGCATTTCTTCTTTCTGGCGCTCCTTGCCCGCTCCCGTTTCCATAGCATAATTTAGAGCTCCCATCAATCCCCGAGCTCCCAGGATATCTGGGGTGACAGGCTCCACCCGAGTTTGGCTTGCTGAACACCCAGTTTGCGAGGAAAGGGACCCATTAAGTCCTAACCCTTCTCCTCTTACCGTCACCTCCCCTTTGAATTATTCTTTCGATTTGGTTTTTGCGCGATCCATTTTGTTCACACGAGCAGCAATAGGATCTAAGGTCAGCTCCAGCAGAGGCCGCATGCAGGGTTAAGAATAATTAATCGGGAAAGCCATCTTTTGTCCTCGAGAAGTCGTTAGGACACATCCGCAACCCCTGCGTACCAAAGTACCACAGGTACGATCACACTACGCTCATAGCTTAATGGGATGGTGACATTGAGTGAGACAGTCAAGGGATATCCATTCACAGGTCGACATACCAACGGACGGCTGTTTCTTGTTCGATGTGCGGCGACAGGTCATTCCTGTTCAAATTCCCAAAACTGCAAATCGGCCAGAGAAGCACCTCAACCCAGAGATCCGTATCCATACAAATGCAGGCCGAGATCCATTTGATCCCAATTTCACACACGCTTAAGCCTGGGGGTGGTTACGTGGATAGTAAGGCATACAATAGTTGCCCTGAACCGAAGACTCTTAAAAGAATGGATGCCTTTCAAAA
>JAWWLR010000054.1:8892494-8904315 GCA_035041075.1 Acraspis erinacei
TTAGAGATAAGGTGTGGATGGATGTTAGTTTAAAAAAAAGGTAGTTGTAAGGAAATACTGTAAAAATGGAAGTGTAATCAAGTCAATTTTTTAAGGCCAGCAGGCTGAAAAATAAACGTTTATCTATCTATATTTATGATTAATTATTATGGAGTAAGTAGTGTATTTTCCTTTAGGAGTTTCCATGACCTGTCCCGGTTGGGATTTCTTTTCACGCATTTCTGACAGGTCTATTCTTCTAATGGCTATTAATAACTTTGTGACCGATGTTGCAAGCTCACAGTCGGCCGACAGGAAATGTACATAATTATCCCTGCTATAAGTTCACGGTTCTCGACAACTATTTAACACGCTGAAGCTTGTTGACCAATCCGGAATAACTTGAGATTCCTGGTTATTAATAATAGCTTCATTGGGATCAACGAGGTAAGGCATCTCTAAATTCAGTGTGGGAGGGATTGCTTTTACCGTTGCAGTGGGGGGAGGAGAAACAATGGGAAGTGCATTATTTGCTTCCGTTGTCGGTAAACTCTTATGAGGATTCTCCTTCTTTTTTCTTATGGGGCATTTCGCAGTTTCGCTGTCCTTCGTCTCTTATATAATCACGGTGGGTTTATCGACAGTTGTTGCTGGGTAAGGGGTAGAACGCGCTGCTGGACCATACTTAGGTAAGCGAATTGAGATTGTCACTCCGGGCTTTGGCAGCGGCGAAAGTACGGACTCTTCCGAAATGTTTTGTGATGAAACTTCCATTTCGGGGTTGATTTTTATGTTTTGTCTGGTTTCGTTTTCGGTGCTGGGTCTTCGTTCTTTATCATATTCCCTAATGACGTGGCTGCCCGTAGGTAAATCTGTAACTACCCCTTATTCTCCACGTGCTACAATTAGGTCGGATATTTCCTTTTAGTTCCCGAATCACACGATCTATTTTTGGATTCGTATCGTCATTAAAAACAGCCCTATCGTCATCTGAATTAGTCTAAGGCGATTCACTGTTAGTTTTGCCAACCAATTCGACGAAATCGAGGTCCCAGTCTAATGACTGATGCTCGTTCATAGACGAATGATCCTTAAGAGATAACTTTAATCGCGTAAACGAATCTTGTAATTCTTTAGCGAATTCGTAAGGTATTGTATTTGAAATGTCTGCGTCAGTGTCACTGTTTTCGGCAGGAGGGCTTACGTAAACTAGTATTCCTACTGGATATCTGGGATTAGGTGGTTCGAGGGGTCTTGTGACTTCAGTGGGGTCATACCATTTTATGTCACTCGGGGGTCCCAGCGGGTTGATAGGTTTCCTATCCTTGGGTAGGCCCTTATACTTATTCAGGACAGGGTGGTTTTTTAGACTTGGCAGTACGCTATAGCGTTGTCGTGATACTGGCGGATGTACATTGCTGATGTCTGAAATCGAATCCTCTGTTTCAGTTATCGTCGACTTAGGGTGAACTTCGGTGGAATCCGAATTTTCATGGGTTAGATGACTTGACATCTGCCTGTTTCTTAATCGACTGTCTACGGGCCTGTTTGTGCATTTAAACCCAGTTGATTCAAGAGGGTGCGTTATTTGATTCTTCGAACCCTTGGGTTTTCCTGACTTTTTGGTAACAGTTGACGCAAGAGAGGATGTTAGGGATATCTTTCTCTGAGTTCCAGATTCGCTAGGGCTAGGCTCACCTAAAAGATCTGCGGCCCTAAAACTAGGAGTTACTATGGGATCCTTGTTCGTCACTCCAGTGTTTTTTTCCATCTTTTAGGTACTGCTTGCAGCAGAGGCAAGCCTGGATTTCCTCCAGGGCAAACTTGGTTTAATTCATTCGCCGGGTATTTGCTTTGCAACTCGCTCGCGAGTGTTTATTGTGAATGCTTTTATTCCTAGGGACCTAATACGAGGATGGGCTTTGGGAAGTTACCTCCTTCGTCCGTAGTTTCATCGTCACTAGAGATAGTAGAACAAGAATCCACTGCTGGGTTTTCCGATAGTGTTGATGACCATCGGTTTATTTTTCCAGACTTACACTCAAATTTATAGTTATAATCCCCGAGTTTCCACGACCTCTTCCCTAATCTTCCCGTTGGAGATTTGGCTGAATTTACCCATCGCATGGGCTCATAGTCACAAGGTAAGGGCGGAAATTTTCAAGAGCGTCTACCACAGTCAAACATTCTTTTTCGCTTTTATTATAATTCTCTTCGCACCCTTGGAATACCTTGGAAAAATAAGACACTGGTAAATCCATTCCATCGGTCTCCTGGGTCATTACTGATCCTAGCGCGACGTCTGATGCGTCAGTAGTAAGTCGAATTTTTGTTCTAAAATTTGGATACAGCAAAATAGGCTCTCTCCATGCCCCCAACTAAATGGTTGATCCTTTTATAGAATATTAAACAATGGTTTTGCAGTTTTAGCAAAACCATATATAAATATTCGGTAATAGCAGGTGAGGCCTAGAAATCCTCTAACTGCCTTGACATTTGTTGGGCGGGGGTGAAGGCGGATAGCTTTTATTTTTCGCGTATCGGAAAGGACCTGATCCATAAGACGTTGGAAAGTCGCTGGGGCATTTTTCTACCGATGGGCATTCGTTTATATTCATAATGCCCTTGAGGTGTTGAAAAGGCCGTTTTAGCCTGATCCCATTAATCAATCTCTATCTTTCTAAACCCTCAAGCCAAAGTGAGCATTGAAAAATACTGGGCTCCCCCTAATCCGTCCAGTATATGGGTGATATTGGGGAGCGGATAGGCGTCACCAATAGTTTTTTCGTTTAAAGCTCGGAAATTAGTAACTATTCTATGTTTTATTTTGCCTGAGTAGTCACGCTTTTTGGGCGCAACTAGGGTGGCTGAGTCGTAAGGTGAGGTAGAGTGAAATATTAGTTCATCTATGAATATTTCTTCAACCCCTGCCCTAAGAAGCGCCACCTGTTTCTGGGCTTGCCTATAGGGTTTTATATACACAGGGATTCCGTCGGTAGTAGGTATATGGTGTTTTACTAGCTTGGTAGAAGTTAATTTGTCTCCAAGGGCTAAAAATCGGTCATTCCCTTTTTGGATCCATTCTTGCACTAATGATCTTTCTTCAGAGTTAAGGTGATCTTGAGGCACTTTGTACCAAATATCCTGTATCCAACCCTACAGAGTTAGAGGACATAATTGATTATCATAATCATTTCCACTAAAACAGTCAGCAAAAACGAATGCTACTAGTTCCTGTGGCGGTATGTCGATTTCAAATTCTTCCTCTCTAGTATTAAAAGCTCATACCTGACAAATTCCGTTCCTATTGGTGACTATTGACTCTCCGATATATACACCCTTTTCTGCTGTTAGCAAGGAGAAATAACCTTCAACCAGTGAAGGGGTGCACAGGGCAATAGGGATCTGTTGCACTGTGCGGGCTTTAGGAGTGAGGATTCTGGGGATTGGCTTAATTTCGGAAACCAATTCTTCCCACGCCCTCACTGATTCGTCATATATAAATGGAATTGGGTCAAGCAGTCGTGAGTATGCTCTTAGGGCATTATGATAAAATGAAATGTTACATTTTTCCTGTCTCAAATAGGCCTGTCCGAGGATTACATCCAATGTAATGGGAAAGGTGTCCCGGACTACATGGAAAGCAACTGTTTTCCTATGTATTTTGATTTTAATGGTACCTAAACTCTATACCCGGGTCATTGGTTACTCCGGTGATTATAGAATCCTCTCTTGTAGTCAGTTGGGTAGGATTTTGTGGGATATAAAATGTTATCAAATTTGCATCAGCTCCTGTATCAACTAAAAATTTCCTATAACCCTAATGTAAATCCAGGCTATTTATTTTTACTGATGGAGACTCTTCTAACCTATCACTCATACGTTAGACATTTAGTTGTCCCGAAATCTGGTGTATTCCGATGCTCCAGGTTTTGTTGACTCGACGAAGTGTCGTTCCGTCGAGTACACACTGAGTTTAGAGTCTCATTTTCTATGGAAGGGTTATGGAGTAGGCTTGGCCATGGGCGGACGAATAGCGTGGTTCACAACTGGAACTTGAATCGTTTATTGCTTCGGAATTACCTTTGTATTGATGATTATTTGGATAGGAGAAAGAGCTCCTAGTTTCTGAAGGTTAAAAAGGGCGGGATTAACCGTGATGCTGTAAGTTTTTAGACCCTTGTCCTTTTAGAATCCCCGTGGGTTGTCGTTCATACCTTCTATTAGCCCGTGGGTAGCGAGGACCCGGAGAGCGGGCAATATCGCGGTACTGTCGACCCGATCTAGGATCGTTATAGTAGCGATAGGGTTGACTTTCATTATGTGGGCCTCGATTTCTATCCTCCTGATAGTATCTCCACGGGCTGATGCTATATGGGCGATCAAGGTTTTTTGAATATTTCCGTATGGTTCGTATTACCTCAACTCCTCCGCTTAATGGTGGTTACTTCGTGGATAATTTTGAAATTTATTAAAGGACTTTCGCGGCATGTAAAAAGAACTATGAGGCACTCCTGAAGCAAGTCTTTGTTCCTCGGCGTGTTTGGCGAACTTAAAAGCTTCTTCAAGGGTTACTGGGTCCTTGGCGTCTACAGATGATGAAAGATCGTCCGATAGACCACGAATAAAAGCTTTAATTGCGACTTGCATTACGGGGAGGTATGTTGCCACAGCTATCGCGGGTGTATCAGCTGCTTCAAGTGCCACTTTAGTTCCCCTATATGGGAATATAGTCGGTCATCATATTCATTGACCAACTCAGTTCTTTTAATAACTAGATGGTATATTTCATTAAAATAGCACTCTAATGGCTTGCCAGGAGCAAAATGATCTTTTAGTAGATCAATTAAATCGATAATCTGAGTGAATTGTTTTTTACGAGTGCATTCCCTAGCTAAGCTAGCGAGTTTTCCTAACGCGGGGGTAATGAGGCAAGATTCACATGACACAGAAAAATGAGTTGCCGCATTTACTATGTCCTGTATAAAGTCTCTTATCGGAATATTCTGACCATAATACATAGGGATATGACTAGGAGCTTTTTGTGTGGCTAGTGTGTCCACTGTGGACTAAGCCACTCCGTTTGCAGCATTATCGGCGCTGGGGGCTTGATGGGGTTCCTGCCGATTGGATATTGTATTTGGCTGAAACCCTATGTCCGTTCTCGAACTATACATTTCCGCTACCGACGATGCGTTAAGGTCTAGTTGTAGATTAGGATATTGGTTCTGATCGTCTATGGGGGGACCTATGTCCCTCACATTTTGTTGTTCCTGGTTATGGTTATCTGTTGCATTATCTTTGTTACCGCTGGTCACTTGGACAGCTCGCGGTATCTTGCTAACGTTTTTGTTTCTTTTAAAAAGAAATGTCTTCAACCCGTCAGTTGATCGAGCGATTGGGTGAGATACCGAAATCAATAAATTGTTTATTAATTCAATTAATCTTAATTTTTCTTTTTCAAATAAGGGATGAATATATATAATATCACACCCTTTTAAGGTTCTTCTCCAAAATCAATACTCTTTAACTTTTCTGAAAATAACAAATTTTTGTAAAAAAAAAAAACTTATCAATAACCCCTCTAGATTTCGATCAGTAAAATAATTGCCCCCTTTTTTAATGTGAAGTAAAAACATTTTTCTTTGGCAATTTACATATCTCTTTCTTGCAAGAAGAAAACTAGAGTACCATTATTTTCTGTGTTTCCCTATTAGGTTGCACCATATTCAGGTCAGTATTTTTTTGTTTCTGCTGACACTGTTTCGCGTGCTTGGAGAACGAGTGCACTAGCCTTCTTATACGTCCGGTTCACACGTTTTCTAACACTTGTGAATTTACTTCTGCTTACGCTTACTTTATTCTGGCACGAGCACGTGAACTTGAAACTATGTCGCATTTACTTGATTTTACTCGTTCAAATTCAAAGGAATAAAATTAGATTTAAATTGTAGATAAATTCCTAATTGAAATATAGTCCATCATATATATTGCGGGAACAATTATCAATCAAAAGGTTTTTTTAAATTCGATATATTAGGCAAGAAATTTTTATTTCGATCCGAGAAATTCTGACTATAGCAAAAAGTTTTTACTGTTTTTTTATTTGCACGAGGAGGAGTACCAGAAACTCGGAATTAACTTTTTGCAGTTTTCTCGAGATTTGTTTCGAAGAATACAAAAAAAATCTTAAACTTGTAGCAGTTTCAATCGAAATTTATATATTTTATAATTCTTTTAAACTTTACAAAAATCACGAACTAATAAAAGCTCATAGTTTGTATCATATTCTGCAATAGAATTAGAAAAGAAATTTTTTAAACGGTTGTAAATATTAAATCTCAAGTTACTGATTAAACCAAGGAAAGGCTACAAACACCTCGTATTTTATCCAACTTGCGCCTAATTGACTTGCAAATTCTTTTGTGACACAAAAAAAATTAACCTATCAAAAACTATTTATGAAATGACTTCTGTTATTTCCATACTTCTTACCCCCTAGTGCACTCTGTACCTGACAAATTAGGGATTCAAAAAGGGCTGAAAATTCAGAGTCCTTTATCAATTTTAGAAACACCAGTTTGGGTTCCAAAGGCGGAGGAACTACAAAAGTGACTGCCTGGTTTCGAATGTATTCAGTTTCCTTCGAGACTACAATTGCCGATTCCTTCGATTTTTGCGAAGTAGATTTTTTTGCAAGCACTGGATTTCTCAAGTAAAAATTTCTTTTCCTATTTTTTCCGAAATGGTTTTCCAGCGTGCTTTTCACTTTTACGTTTCATAATTCCGTTTTCCGGAATATTAGGCAGTTTCAGCTATTCATCTCATTTCATAAAGTTTAATTAAATACTAATTCTTTCTATTTCTTTCGAGAAACCCAAAAACCTCGACTTGAGGGGGCAGGTTCATGAACTTTAAGGAAACTCGCCTCGAGGGCGCAAGTTAATCGAATTCTAGAGAACCCCGCCTCGAGGGCGTACGCTGAACGAAATTCGAAACTTTAAAGCTCAAATCAGAATTTCTAAAAATAAAACAAAGTTGAAAAGATAAATACCAATTCTTTCTATTTCTTTCCAGAAATTCAAAAACCCCGCCTGGAGGGCGCAAGTTGCTGAACCTTAAAGAACCCCTAATCGAGGGCGCAAGTTAATGGAATTTCAGAGAACCCCGCCTTGAGGGCGAGGGCTGAACGAAATTCTAAATTTTAACGCTCAAATCAGAATTTCTAAAAAATAAAACAAAATTGAAATGTTTTCTGTATATTAAATGGTACTGGGTTGCAGCAATCTTAATTAAAATTTCGGAAGTTAGACAGATGCTAGTAAGCTTTACATTTCCATTAAAAATTCCTCGAAAGTGTTCACTGTCTCCGTAAGAGGTGCGGAGACGGACACATTTTACCACCTGTAGGTTTGGATCTGCGGGTTTTATTTTCGCCAGGCATTGGTAAAAAAACAATTTATACTATAGTGTATAATTTGTAAAATTTCGACATAATAGTATTCAATCAAATAAGAAATTTTTTTTCCAAGTATCTGTAAAGTAAATTTCAACATTTCTTTCGTCCTAGTGAGTAATTCAAAGCCTTTTGGAAATTTCGAGATTTTAACCCTACTTAGAAAGTTAATTTCTTACAATTTTTTAGAATAAAATCACCATCGCAGTTTACAAATCTTGAAGAGGAAATACGAAAATTTTTTCTAAACAATGAAGTAGTCAATTATAAAATTAAAAAGAATTTAGAATTAACTGACAAAAGAGAGATTTCGGGTTTCACTCGTGTACAAAACTAAGAATTTTGCCGACGTTTCGTGAACATTGCAGTTCACTTCTTCAGCGCTGATCTAAAAATGAGATAACAGGTTATGTTGTTCTTATGTATACTCTCTACGATGCCTGTGATTGGATAGAGCTCCCCACCATGGAGACAGGATGCACCTGATTGGCCAATCAAGTGTTATTTAAAAAATCCGGGAGGTCGGAAAGTCAAATCGGAATGGTATTATAACCGTTGTCCCTATTGAATATTGTGTCTTTTTGCGATGACGGTTGTTTTAGCAAATAAAATTTTATGTCCTGTTTCGATATAATGTTCAGATAGTGCTGAGCCTATAAATCACCAGCCCAGAAACACAATGTTCACAAACCCTAAGCCCACAAAACCCTGAACCCACAAAGCGCAAGCTTAAAAACGCCATTCTCACACACCTCAAGCCCACCAATTTCAAGCCTGCAAACCTCAATCCTACAAACCCCAAGCTCACAAACCCTAAGTCCACAATTCCCAATCCAACACAAATTCCAAGCCTAGAAAGCTTACACACCCCAAACCTACAAACTTCAAGCCAACACAGCATAAGCCCATAAAGTCTAAGCCTGCTAACCCCAAGCCCACACACTCTTAGCCCACAAACCGTAACTCTAAAAATTCCAAGTTCAAAAATACCAAGGCCTCTTTTAAGACTTTATTTATAACGCCCAAAAAGTGTCATTTAAAAATTTTGGATGGTATAGTTAAAAACATTTTAAAAAGTAGCTTTTGCAGAAGCGTTTACAGAGGCATAGTCCTCTACATTGTTTATGATATTAATATTAAACATCACTATTAAAGTTTTATAAAGTAATCATCTTAGAAATCTATTTTGCGTAGTAAATATTTATCATTTGGGGCGACTTTGCTTAAGTTTTTATATAGTTAAGACTAGTCTCAATGCTAGATTTATATTTTAGTTCAATCTTTTTTAGAATTAAGTTTTGTTCATAAGTAGGTTTACTGAAGATTGTATCTATTCGGTATAAATTTTAATCAGTTTCATTTTTCGAAATATCCCTTTAAACCACCTTGTCTCCTTTACCCTGCCACCTCGTGATAGACGAGACATATTTTCTGTCGAATGTGGTAGATACATTATACCCAAAAATAGAAGGTCTTTAACAGATGCTGTGAAAAATATGTTCATTAATTGTTATGGTGACACAAAAGAATGTGTTGATCATTCTTTGATTCCTCACATCAGTTTTTCTACTTGCCTAAGTGACATTAGCAGGCATTCTAAAGTTAATGCAAAAAACTACGTATCATCTTTGCCTATGATTTAGCGTGAACCTTCATGTCACGGAACGGATTGTTACTTTTGCTTATGCAGAACTGAATGTTTTAATTCAAAGAATTTACATGCGTTGATTTACCTTGTTATTGATTCAGTTACGTATCTAGTATGTTCCAGCAACATTGATAGAGATAGATGAATAGAAACAAATTAAGACAATAATCAGGACAATTTAAACAATGCAGAGGGTATGGAAGAGTCAGAATATCAAGAAGGTATAGAAGATGATCCAGAGGATCAATCCCCCTTGTATAGTGAAATTTAACCCATTAATGCCTGAAAAACAAAAAATTTTACAGCAAGTTTGAGGTCTCAGATTTTTGTGAAGTCGCTGTACATTTTCCTTGCTGCAAATTTTTACATATGTTTTAAGGATCGCCCGATACGATCGAACTATTTAAAAAAGTCAAAAAAATTATTTTCATTATTTTTTTTTGCAATTTTAAGTAAAAAAATGCATTTTTCCAGTGCCTTTTTTGAGCAAAGATCGATTTTGTGCGCCAAAATGGCTCTAGTTTTTTGGATTGAAGATCACGAATTTGCTATCAGATTTTAAAAATTCAAGATGGCGGATCCAAGATGGCAGACTATTTTTTTTAGAAAATTCACATTTTTGTATGAGAATCTAAGTATAGAAGGTTTCTCGGGTCACTGATTGAGAATTCGCGATCAGATTCGCGAAATTCAAAATAGATGATCCAATATGTTGGACAAACGTCCGAGAAATGTTCATTTTGTCATTTTGTCAAAAATTGAGCATTCGCGATCAGATTTGCAAAATTCGAAGTGGCATATACAATACGATGAACTGGAATGGAAAATTTCATAAATTTTCTAATTCTATCGATGATCGATTTGTTTCTGTATCGTCTTTTGCATTTATATGAAATGTTGCCTGATTCTCATCTCCTGCAGGTAGACGATTGTCGAAAATCTTTTTTTTTTCTTTTTTTTTGTATTTTTATGATTTTTTCTGTTAGTTCTGTGTTCTACATACGTCGTTTTATTTAAGTTAAATGAGCTTGCCTGAAGCGATTTGAACAAAAATATAAGTTGAAAATTTTACAGAAATTGTACGTCATCCTACCACACTTTTTCACACTCGAGTAATATCTGAAACTAGTGGAGAACACATTTAAATTATTTGTTATAATAATAATAATAATAATGTCCGCCATATTGGATCTGCCATTATGAATTCCGCGAATCTGATAGTGAATTCGCAATCAGTAACCCCGGGAAGCCTTGCCTACAGATTTTTATACAAAAATGGGAATATCCTAAAAAAATAGTCCACCATTTTGGATCTGTTATATTGAATTTTGAAAATCTGATAGCAAATTCGTGATCAGCAAACCAAAAAACTATTATGTATCCATTTTGAAGAACAATTCATTTCAGAAAGAGTAAAAAAGTAAACTGAAGCAAAGTCTGTAAGTCTGAATGAAAAATAATTCACGAATGTTGCAATTTTTTGCAACCTGATTTTGAAAAAAAGCATCCTCCATATTTTTCTAGTATAATTCCCAATAACGCGTTTCGTGCTGTCCTTAGTATAATAGAGCCATTTTTGCATACAGAATCGATATTTTTAAAAAAGGCACTGGAAAAATTAATTTTTTTACTTAAAATTGCCAAAAAAACAATAGAAATCATTTTTTTTACTTTTTTGAATGTTTGAATCATTTCCAGCGACCCTCAGTACAGATGGAAAAATTTGCCCCAAGAAAAATGTACAGCGGCTTCATGAAAATCTAGGACCTCAAACCTCCTGTAAGTTATTTAGTTATTCAGGCATTAATGGGTTATAAAAATGATACTTTAACCAAGAAGAACTAAGCAATCTAATTCGAGATCCAGGTCTTTCTAAGGAAAGTTCAGAACTCCTAGCATCAAGGCTGAAAGAAACAAATTGTTTAGCACCTAACACGGAGCTCTACAAGAAGTTTAAAAGGTGTTTTGTTGCATAGTGGCAATAAATATGCGCCTCTGACAGTCACACACTGTTACACTCGGCGAAAAATACGAGACTCTTGAATTTATTCTCAATAAATTGAATTAAAATAGTCACAAATGGCAGCTCTATAGAGATTTAAACTACAGAGTGGGTTTACAAAACACCCGTGTTTTATATGCGAATGGGATAGCCGATCTCGTGAGCAGCATTATGTAGAAAAATTAGAACCGTCAAGAAAATTTTAATCCAGGATCATTTAGTGTTATAAATAAACATTTAGTAGATCCAATAAAAGTGCTGTTATCACAATCACATATAAAATTCGGCTTAGTGAAACAATTTTTTAAGATGATGAGAAAAGCAGAAAGTAAGGCTTGGGATTTGTAGAATTCCGTTTGTGTGGGCTTGGGGTGTGAGGACTTCAGGTTTGTAGGGTTAAGGTTTGTAGGCCTGGAGTGTGTGACATGGAGTGGATATATCACCTCGAGTTTGTAGGCTCGCAATTTTTTGGCTCGTAATTTGTAGACTTGAGGCGTGTGGGCTGAAGGTGTCTGGGCTTGGGATTTGTAGAATTAAGGTTCATGGGCTTGGAGTGTGTGGGCTTAGGGTTTGTAGGTTTACGGTTTGTAGGCTTAAGGTTTGTAAGCTTGGAGTATGTGGACTTGGAGTGTGTGTCCTTGGATTTGATAGGCTTGAGATTTGATGGCTCGTAATTTTTAGACTCGAGGCTTGTGGGCTTGTTATTTGTAGAATTAAGGTTTATGGGCTTGGGGTA
>JAWWLR010000054.1:8954362-8977055 GCA_035041075.1 Acraspis erinacei
AATGTTACTTTCGCCCCGCTAATTTTACTTCTGCTACGAAAATATTACTTTTGCCCCGCAAATTTTACTTTCGCCCTGAAAATGCGATTAACGGGAAACATATGATACTTTCTCCCTTATTTTCAGGGACAAAAGGTGGCCATTACGGTCGAGTGTGGAATAAACAATATTCCTGTTACAATCTAACGTAATAATTCTAATTATATCAGAGGTGTTTCAACGCAAATTTAGCCGGAAGTTGGTGGTTTTTATGCCGTATTATGGCCCAAATTACTTTCAACCCGAAAATTTTACTTTCGCCCCGCTAATTTTACTTTCAAACCGTTAATTTCACTTTCGCTCCTGTTTTTAGAGGCAAAAAGTGGCCATTTCTGTCAGTGTGCAATCAAAAATATTCTTGTTACAAACTAGTGTAATAATTCTAATTAAAACAGAGGTGTTTCAACGAGAATGCTGTCTGGAATTTTTTTTGGCCTGATTATGGCCCCGTTCACTTTCGCCCCGAAAATTTTACTTTCGCCGCGCACATTTCATTTTCATCCTGATAATTTTACTTTCACTCCGCTAATTTTACTTTAGCCCTGCTAATTTTACTTTAGCCCCGAAAATTTTACTTTGGCACCGCTAATTTTACTTTGCCCCGCAAATTTTACATTCGCTCCGAAAATGCGGAAAATAAATGATACTTTGGCTACTATTTTCAGGGGCAAAAGGTGGCCAATTCGGTCGAGTGTGGAATAAAAAATATTCCTATTAAAATCTAGTGTAATAATTCTTATTATCACAGATGTGTTTCAACGAGAATTCTAGACGGACGTTGGTTGTTTTTCTGCCTCATTATGAAACCGATTGCGCCTCAAATATCTTACTGCTCCCTCCTAATTTTACTTTCATCCCGCTAATTTCACTTTTCCCGCGCTAATTTTACTTTCGTCGCGCTTATTTTACTTACGCCCCGCACATGTTACTTGCGCCCCGAAAATGTGGTTTACGGGAAATATATGAAATATATGCTAAAAAATATTCTTGTAAAATTCCAGTGTAATAATTCTAATTATCACAGAGGTGTTTGAACGAGAATGCTATCCGCAAATTGGTGATTTTTTGCCTTATTATGGCCCGATTACTTTCAACACGCAAATTTTACTTTCGCACCGCTAATTTCACTTTTGCCGCGCTAATTTTACTTTCGCCGCGCTTATTTTACTTCCGCCCGGCACATCTTGCGCCCCGAAAATGTGGGTTACGGGATATATATATATATATATGCTATATATGCTAAAAAATATTCCTGTAACATTCCAGTGTAACAATTCTAATTATCGCAGTGGTGTTTCAACGAGAATGCTAGCCGCAATTTAGTGATTTCTTGCCTTATTATGGCCCCGATTACTTTCAACCCGCAAATTTTACATTCGCACCGCTAATTTCACTTTCGCCGCGCTAATTTTACTTTCGTCGCGCTTATTTTACTTTGGCCCCGAAAAATGAGGTTTACGGGAAATATATGCTACCTTTTTCCCCTGTTTTCATAAGCAAAGGGTGTTAAAAATAAAGGTGATAAAAAATATTCCTGTAACAATCTAGTGTAATAATTCTAATGATCACAGAGGTGTTTTAACGAGAATGCTAGCCTCAATTTGGTGATTTTTTTGTCTTATTATGGCCCCAATTAATTTCAACCCGTAAATTTTACTTTCGCCCTGCACATTTTATTTTCGCCCCGCTAATTTTACTTTCACCCCGATCAATTTATTTTCACCCCACTACTTTTACTTTCACTCCGCACATTTCACTTTCGCCTCGCATGTCTTACTTTCGCCCCGATAATTTTACTTTCAGCCCGCTAATTTTACTTTTGCCGTGCTTATTTTACTTTCGAAGCGCTTATTTTACTTTCGCCCCGCACACTTTACTTTTGCCCGCTAATTTTACTTTCACCCCGCTAATTTTACTTTCACCCTGCTCATTTTACTTTCATTCTGCACATTTTACTTTCTCCCCGATAATTTAACTTTAGCCCCGAAAGTTTTACTTTCAATCTGCTAAGTTTACTATCGCCCGCACATTTTACTTTCGCCCCGAAAATGCGGTATACAATCTTTTGTAATAATTATTATTATCACAGTGGTGTTTCAACGAGAATGCTAGCCGGAAGTTGGTGGTTTTTCTGCCTTATTATGGCAAACTCCTATACTGCCAATCTTGCTGCATTCTTGACTGCTGAACCCGTTGAGACATTATTTACAAACGTTAAAGAGCTCGCCAGTCAGGATAAGATAAAGTATGGTGCAAAACGTGGTGGCTCGACACTCTCATTTTTTGAAGTAAGTTACCCTTGAGACGCAGAATTAAAAATTCTTTACATCTACAAACATTATTAATTTTTTGATTCAGCATTCAACCAATTCTATGTATCAAAATATGTACAAATTCATGATGGACAATGCTGCAGAATGCTTGACAGATTCAAATGACGAAGGAAAGGATAAAGTACTAAAAGGCGATTATGCATATTTTATGGAATCTTCCACAATTGAATATTTAAGCGAAAGAGAATGTGACCTTGATCAAGTCAATGGTCTTCTTGACCAAAAAGGCTACGGAATCGCTATGAGAAAAAGTAAGTTACGGATGCTTGATTACAAACTTATACTCGCTATAATTAATTTTTAAATTATTATTATTAAAAAGCCTCTTACTTTAGATTCAACTTATCGTAACGATTTGAGTTCTGGCGTGCTTCAACTGCAAGAAAACGGAATACTTGCTAATTTAAAAACTCAGTGGTGGAAACAAAAACGTGGAGGTGGAAGATGTGAGGTACGAAACTAAGGAAACGATTATCTGCACTTTATTATATTATTTTATAAATTTGATAAAATTATTTATTTTAATTTATATGTTATTGTGTGACCTTTTTGTATTTAACAATTCATGAGAAAATGTATTACAATTTCGACATTGCAGCAAGATTCTGGGACAAGCGCACCTAGTAAACTAAATCTGTCAAACTTGGGAGGTGTATACTTAGTCTTAGCAGTTGGTATCGTCTTGTCTTTTTTCATGACATTGGTGGAAATGTTGTGGGAAATAGGATGCAATTCATTTAAGTACAATGTAAGTAAAATGTTACAAGAGATCAAAAAATACCAAAATTAAATGAAACTAATGATAATTCCTAATTTATAGGTCTCAGTTAAAGAGGAACTGATAGACGAGTTAAAATTTATAGTACAATTTAGCGGATCTAGTAAGCCAGTTAAAAAAAGGAACGAATCATCGCATAAAAGTTCAAAAGATTCTAAGGATTCTACGCCTCCTTATGGATTTGTACCTTCCGTTGTAACCACTGGTCCATGTGAAGAAACTGTAACTTAATTAAAATCTTAGATATAGTTTTTCTAATAAAACAAGTATATAAAATCTATGTTTAAAATACAAAAGTATATTAAAAAGGAATTATTCGCTTAATTATATAGATTACTATAGACAGAGTTAGGCGCAGAAAAATCAGGGAAAAATGCATTTTTATCCTAAATACATCATTTATCAGTTAGAAAGGCTTATTTTAAAAAGCCCTAATCTTACATAAAATTCCCTAAAATTCTCATAAACGAAATTAGTCTAAAGGATATATCACTTAACGAGTATTTTTGTTAAAATAAAGACGAGAATAAAATTTCCATAATACTCAAAAGGACACAATGAGCGGCAGAAAAAAGCTTAGCTCTGACGATTTATTTTGGAGTATGAAGAGAGTAATAGGATTTATTTTCAGACGGTTTGTTTAACGCATATTAAAGAATGAAAAAAAATTATGTTGATTTTGATACAAAATGGCGGCGAAAGATCTTCTAAAAATTTTCTTTTAAATTAGAAGACCTGGAAAGAAAAAAAATTTTTTTTATAATTATACCATGGGCTCTAGAACTGCATAGGGGTTTCTTTTAAATCAAATTTTGTAGAAATAGTGCACTTTTGAAGAAATGAATCGGTTTTCTGTCAAAAAAGCAGTAAACTGTTTTAAAAAAGTGTACATTAAATCAAAAAACAGCTACGTGTTTCCATAGAGAATGTAATTCTTAAGCTACTGTCTGGATAGCACTCATAATAATACTTAACAAATCAGCTCTAACGTAAAATCGAAAATTCGACAATAAAATCATATTGGCTGTGACCCCCGATTAAGGATCAATATTTTATTTTTAATTTATTTTAGGCCACTGCCACGCAATATTATTACAACCAGGATATATTCTAACGGGCAGTTCTACCAAAATGGGCAGTATCATCTGTATCAGCATCATCCTCCGTGGGCACAAAATTTGGCGACGTCTTTACGACATCTTTACGACAAATTTACAACATCCTATATCCATATCGTTAAGATTTCTTTACGATATCATTAATACGTCGTACGATCTGACGATGTCTATACGGTATCGCAAAGACACTGTCACGATATGGACATACGATGTCGTAAAGTTGTCGTAAAGAAGTCGTAAAGATGTCGTAAAGACGTCCCCAAATGTTGTGCCTACTGGCTCATCTTCGTTGTGCTTGGTAATTATTATCATTTTTTATATGTCAAAAAGAAAGTTCAAAATTCAACAGTTTTCAACTGAAAATTTTTTTTTTACGTTCGAGAATATTTTATATCATCTGGTAATAAAAATAGTTTAAAAAAATTAATTTTATAGCTTTGAGAGTGTAGTCCCCCGTTTAAATGATTTTGTTGTTCTAAAAATTGAGTATTAATTAAATAATACTTACTTTAAAGACTTTTCTAGTGTATTCAAATTCATGTTGATAGGAATTGATTACCTGTTCCTAATTAAAGCTCATTTCAAGAGTTCAGTAACTTATGATTTTTGACATTCTATTTGTCTCAACTTATATTAAGTGAATTTTGAACACAGGAAAGTTATTAAGTTAGAGAAAATTGAATTTCTCCAATATAAGTTCAAATAAAAGAAATCTGACAGAATTAGATATATTTTCTGGATTAAGATTTCGGCCCCTCTAGACCCCGGCTTAACAGCCAATATTGACAATAGATGGCGCCCCATTAATTTCGGGGCCTAAAGTGGGTTGATTCCAAATCTCCCAAGTTTCAATGTAAAATGTCAAACGTCAAAAATACTTCAATTAATAATTGAAAAAGTGACCAAATAAGTGAAAAAAAATCCAACAGCGAGCACAAGACGAGTGCGTAGGCATCTAATACTTCAAAATAGTCTTAAATTACATGTTGAAGACTATAGTAATTAAATTTATTAAGTATGTTAAGGTGAAACCTAACCTCGAAAGGAGGTTATTTATTTACAAGAAAAGAAGCAGAAATAATATTTACTGTGTTAAATGTGAAAACGAATTAGATCAACACTGACGTTATAAACATATTTATTTTTACGATTTTTTAGGTGATATGATATAATCGGTATGTCAGTGCAACCTTCTTATTGTAGTATAGTCGCTTTTGTAAAAATAACTTAAAGAACCAGTACAAAATTATAATCCGCTTATTTCAAAATAACTTATTACATTTAAGTTCAATATAGTAATTGAAAGCAAAAATATATTGCCAAATACTTAAATAGTTTATCATACACAAATGTTGGCTTTTATATTGCTTCTTTCGACTTTTACCATTTTCTCCAAAAAAGTTTACTAAAAAATTCTTTTGTTTTTAAGCTTACTGAAATCAATATTTTTACATCCCGATCTGTTTGATAATCTGATTTTTATATTCCCGAATGTCAGTTTAAGAGGTGATATGTATGATTTTAATATTGATTTAAGAAAATCACTCTTAATTAAGAATAATACAAATAAATGAATGTGGGCTCAATCGGGGCCAGGCTTGGTTATCTCTATACGCTGCACTTGGGCCCCGATCGGGTATCGCGTTTCATTTAGAGCCTGGCCCCATCTAGATGGCTCGGGCAACGCTCATGATAAAAAAAAACACAGCTTAAAGAAATTTTAAATTCTATTTTAACTCCATCCAACCTCAAAATATCCATATATCAGTCAGTAAAATAAAATTAAAAAAAGAAGTACAATTAATTTTACTGCACGCTAAAAATTTTTAAATTAAATTTAGTACCTAAAATATCACATTAAATTTCTCTCTGCCTTTTAACAGCAAAAATACATAATTCAGAAAGTATTGTACGTTCTATAGATACAGTTTTGATAAATAATTTTTAATTTTTTAATTAACGCACACTGCAATGAGATAATAACAGAACCTCCTGATGAAAAAATACATAGGAAACATTTTTTCAACAACCATGGAAAAAGTTTTTGTAAAATCAGATAGAATAGCATTTCAAAAACTTTTTTCAATGACTACGAAAAATATTTTCGTCATGTTTTTAGCAGTTTCTCTAAAAGATCTATTTGAAAATAAAAAAAAATTATTTTAAACATGACGTAATCCTATATATAGATAAAGTTAGGAATGAATTAAAAAAAGAACTTAGAAAAGATATAAACTGATGTCTCACATAAAACGTCTCGCTTTTATGTTCACTTCATTCTATTATTTTGTTAATTCCCTAGATACAAATTTACAACTCGTGAATACTGCACCGGTGTTATTTCTAGTACAGGTGCCTCTAGATCCTACTGTTATGGTGGTACCGCTTCTAGTATAGAATCCTGTACACTAATGGCGTAGTATATTCCAAGAACGTGAGCACGCAGACAAATTTCTGCTGAAGTTATAGGATTTTTAAATTAAAATAGAGACAACGCGGATTTTTTGTAAAGTTTACTGAATTTTCTGCAGAGTTTAGAGAATTTTCATTAGCAAATTTATCGATAATTTCTGTAACGTTTTATTAGATTTTACAAATTAAAGATATCAATTTGATAGGAGACTTCCGTAAATGTTACACGTAACGACTGTAGATTTAAAAAATAACTGAAAAATTCTGCAGAAAATTTCGGTAATTTTCACAGAAAATTTAGGCTGTTCCTGTTTTAATTGAAACTCTATCATTTTTAGCAAATTCATTGTTTTATCCTCGGCTCATTTTGTACAGAATTTCAAGAGCAATCAACCCTTCAAAGAGACCATTTTTTAGCTCTGGCCTAATTAAAATTAAGAGAACTTAATTAGTCATCAAAATAGGTGTGCGAATACTTAGTTAACCCACTGTATATTAGTAAGAGTTTTGCTGTTTAAAAATGCAATATAATTGGACGTTATTCATTATAAAATTTATGGCTGTGAAGACAAGAATAGCTTTTATTTTGAATAAATATTTTTTAATAAATTCCGATACATTTATTTAATTAAACCTTTTTATTTACGGCATTTACTATAAGCAAATAATTTTAGGATAAGCAAACCACGCGCGCCAAGTGTTTGCTTCATGCACGCACGCGCGTGCCTCACATGGCGTGCGTCGCATATGCGCCTCCATGGATGGCACATCTGAGTGGTGATCGGAACGCACAACGTGCGGATTAATCCGCGCACATGCCTCCACAGTGTGCGCATCCTGCTCACAAATTGTTATCTGGGTGTATTTAAAAATTAATTTCCTTGGTCAAAAATACATGTATTTTATTTGAAAATTATTTTTTTTGCTGAAAATTTATTATCTAACTGTACATTTTCACTTTAGGTCCAAAGTGTATCTTTTTGGTTAAAAATTCGCGTATTTTATTAAAAAAGTTTTCTTTCTTGGTAGAAAATTAATCTTCTTGGCCATGGAAAATGAAAAGTTTGTTAGCATAAGGTAGAGATGTTGTAAATTGGTATTTTTTGCTTTTTTTGTATAAAGAAAAATCTTGAATTTTCGTACAGTTTTTGAAGACGTACATTTTTGGCATTTCTCATGGAAAAAATTATTTTAAAATAGATATATCACTGGAGTATCACTGAAATATCACTGGAGTTTTTAATCCTTATAAGCTTCCAAACTTGTATATGCTTATACTTGTTTTGCAGTGTAAACACTGTCAGATTGAATAAAATATGGAACTATATCCACTATTGTCCACGACGGCACTGAGCTTACAATTCCATTAAAATCTATATCTCTAGGAGCACATGCATCAAAGTTTTCGATTTTTTTCCAATTTTTAGATATATAGGGTCTTGAGATTTGCCGACAATTTTCCCAAATATTCACTCTGCATTTTGAAAAAACAAAAGCAATTAAAAAAAAACTAAGGTAATACATGCAAACTAGAGGGGCATAGGGAGGCTGTTTAACCCCAAGGGCCGCTCGGAACGCGTGAGGTCACAAATGAGAATGCTCTATAACAAAGTGCGCGCAATGTGCGACGCTCGTGCGTCGCACCGCGTGCAGAGTTATAAGTCCTCATATGCTGGACACGTGCATCGCCCGTGATGCGTGCCAGTGCGGGTATGTTGCAAATATAGTTATGTTTACAGAGTATATAAATAATATTTAGATTCAAATTTTTAAATAAAGCGCAAGTAATTTATTATAAAAGTATTTTTCATTGCAGGAACAAGTACGTGAAGAATAACTTTTCACAGCTTCTCAAAATTCAGGATGTGAGACGGCTAGCCTCGTTTAACTCCAACCCAAAAGTATTTGCACATCCAGATTCTCTTTTGTACGTGTTTCGGGGATGCTCCCGGTTATTTTGAGACAAGAAAAAATATCATAATGCGCTATTTTCAGAAAAAAGATTCTTTCATTATTAACAATTAAAAATCTAATTTTTCTCGAAAATGACGAAAAATATGAGTAGCAGCTCATAGTTTAAAATTGTACAGCTTTCTGCCATCTTAGAAAATCTACCCTCTTCAGATGCTTATATTGTTTGATTCAATACATAACTAGACCATTACGGCATCGCGGCTGGGCTGACCGCTCTACAATTTGACCGGTAGTCATTCGGCGCGTATTTCTTTAAACCCTTTTTCTCGAAAACCGCTTCCTATCTGGGCAAACAGTTTGGGCTTTCTTCATCCCATATTAAGCACTCTTCGCTCCCAAAAGATTATTAAAATCGATGACCTCCGTTACCCGCACTCCCCTTCTAAGTTCAACCCACAATTATTTGCTCATCGAGTTTATCTTATGTAATCTTATATAAAAAATTGTACATTGTTTAAAATTGTTCAGCTTCCTGAAATAAATGAAAATGTATCTTTACCAGCGACTAAAATAGCATTTAGTTTGACGAAATTAAAGTTTTTTTTAGTTGAGTATCAATATTCAGATTTGTTGAACTTCATGAAATATAGCAAATGATACGTCGCAGAATCACTGGTCGAAGAAAAGCGCGTGCGGTCGGCAGCAAAAAAAAAGGACCCCGGCTGCGTTCTGGCTGCGTCCAACAAAAAAAATGTCCAAAAATATCGCGATTTTTACAACAAATAAGACTATCACATCATTCCGGGCGATTGGAAATAATTACAGAGCCTATCCGTTACAGTTTGCGGTTTGAATCGCTTTAATATCTTCATTAGAACTGAAGTTAATATAGCTGTACATTTTTGTACTTTTAAGCAACAATCTTTATTATTTCTCAAATTTCTCAAGTGCAATTTGTTCACAACAGTTTTCCTCATACTCGCGAATTTTTTCAAATTTTTCCCATTACCCCTTTTATAAGAAATATTGCTCCAAACTTGACTGTTCTTAAATGTACCCGAAAATCCTTACTTTTTTTAAACTTTTTTCATTCTGGAAAGTACAAAAAACTTCGTACATAAAAGTCCTTAACCACATTTACGTAGAACACTTTTAGCTTTCATATGACAGTTTTTGTATTGCGCTATGTTTTTTTTTGGCTGAGTATTTAAGCTTCAAAGGCAGATGCCTATCATTTTCTCGCCGATAGTAGGCATAGTCGAGTATTTTTACTTTAAGACGCTGTTCATAGTTTCACCCGTTCAACTTTAATGTGCTCTTGGCACACTTCGGGGGTTTCAACTTCAATATTTTTTATAAAATGTTTATATGAAACTATAATCATGAAACCTTTTGGTCCACATTTTTCAAGCTTCGAAGAATACCTTGTGATTTTTTTAAAGTCCAAAGCACAAATAGTGCCCCTGTTATTCACCTTCAAAGTTACTAGAGTAGAAAACACCCCATGTGCACAATAAGTCACAGGAGCGAGGTGTACACAACAAGGGTTAATAACTTTTAGTAAATAGTCCACATTTTGTCATAAATTTATTAATTTTCGTGTACCAGTTTGTATGTAGAGATATGTTACCTAGTGAAAATTTCAGCTATTTTAAAAAACAGCAATTAAAATTTTGAATCTTCTCTAAAAACTTCTTCGATGTAAGTACTTCTTGTAGTATTAGTTTAAAAGTCTATTACATCGTGGAAATGGATGAAGCGCTAAGGACCTAAATCTCGATAACATTTTGGCAACGACCCTTATATCCTTTTGGAAATCCCTTTAACTGTCGTTATCTTTCGATTCAGTTTTTTATGTGTGGAATTTCCAAGTGTGGAATATATGAAGTCTTACTAATAATTAATTCATTCAAAACGTTACAAATTGGTAGAGGGTAATTTTTTTACAAATGTTGATCATTGCGTAATTATTAAGTTAGGTTTCTAAATCAAATAAAATTATTTAGCAATAAATTAAAGATTTATATAGTAAAAAGAGCCTATCAATCGAACTACATTTAAGACTAAGAACAATTAATCGAAGACGAACCAGCCTACTTTAATCGCCCACCTGTCTTGATTTTATTATCTGAGATTACATTCTTGATCGAAGCAAAAGAGCAGAAGAAGCTATTACAGCAGTTAAGTCTCTGATCCGCTCAATTAACGGAGAAAATGGATAACTAGAGCAGCAATAATGATTTTCGATCTGGCCACAAATATTGTAAAAAAACAAATCAAAGATATTGGCAAAATCTTTCAAATAGGAATTTTCAGGATAATCTGTTTTAGTATTATTATTAATGAATCGTATTCTCAAATCGTTAAAGAAATATATTATACAGCTGACATTAAAATGTTAAAATTCGGAGTAAAGCGCTAATTTAATGGAAATAATGTTCACAGAAGGTTTGAAAATTATAATTTATAATTCACTTCACAATTTATGATAAAATTATATCAAGATTAAAAAGGACCAATGAAAATTAAACTAAGTGGAATTAGTAGCAGAACTTAATAGCTGTCACTTTCGTTGATTTGAGTTTTCAGCATTTTTCTGTTTGAACTTCAATTTTTTAATTTTTTTAGCTGAATAAAATATTTACAGCTCATATTTGAACCCCATTTTTTGTTATTTAAATACATTTTAACCTTCTTTACATTGCCATTATTTTCAATTTTCAATTGAGCTGCGGGATCGAATAAGGGCGCATAAAATTATTTCGCTGCAAGTGGGCCCCAGGAGGCTTTCGAAAACCGTATTGAATTTTAATGGTTGAAAGCTATATCTCGATGTGAAATCTTAGTGTGCATATTTTTTTCTCTAGACAAAAAGTTGTAACTTTTTTTCTTCGAATTAAAGCCAAAAACCTGTTTTTTTTAAGTGATCGTTCGTGGAATTATTAAATAAAAATGTCAGGAAATGCGATTTGAAATGCCTTTCGACTGATAGAGTAAGACTAATTACAAATTTTATTTAAAATAAAATTGATTTATTTTTTACTGATGCTCAGCGCATATCGGATTTCCCTAACTTCCAGTGTTTCGTTTATCGATATAGTTTTAAACAGCAAAGCACATCCAGCGTGAAAGTTGTTAATTACAGCACACAAAAGTTTCTTGGATAATGCTAGGCCAATGAAATTGATATTTAAGAAATTATTAATGTCTCAAGTATAATGTATTTATTTCATACTCTTTACAATAGAATGGTTCTATGTTTGAGTCAACTAAACGAAAATATAAATTCTATTACAATTTGCAGTGTTGGATGTTAGATACAAATATATATTAATTTTAAAGCTTTTTCGCACTTTCTCGACCTTTCACTTCTCTCAATTCGACAGATTTGAAGCGTCGAAAAATTTGCAGAATTAGAAATTCTGTGAATCTCAGCTATTAGATGTTTATGGTTTGTTTTTATTTTTTCTCCTACGTAGAACCATTATATTGTACAAAATATGAAATGAATCAATTATTCTAGATCATGCAATATTATTTATTTAATTATTCATAATACTTAGATATTACATGATTATTTGATTAGTTTTAATCTTGGCGCCGGTGAACTATATACCAAGAATTACCGCCTAAGACTCGCTGCAGACCGCGTGCGAGACAACAAACCGCTAGCGACTTAAGGCATTCATAATGTCCTAAATGTCAATTCGATTGAGCTTATATTTTCCAGAAAACTTCTTTGTATTGTAATTGATAACTTTCTCCTTAGAAGTTTTTCGTTGCTCAAAATTCGTTCGATAAACAAGAAGCTGACTAGAGCTGGCGCTGCTCAGAGCACGAGTTGAAGTGAAAAACGAATTGAAATCGTATTTTCCCAAATGTCAGATTTTTTGGTTTAATTAGAATATCAAAAAAGCTACAAATTTTTGTCTAGAGTAAAGAAGATACGTAATGTAATTTCAAATCTAGATATAGCCTTATTTTATTACGCCATTAAGCAACACTTGTTCCGCAACACTCCTCCGACCTAGGTTGCTGATCAATCTCTCTAGTGATCATCCAAAGTGAAGAGCTTCCCAAATTCGTCATGTGCGGTTCCCCACTTTGGTCCATTAGTATCCAAAATCTTTTGTGCAGGCGTCATTCATGCTACTGACACTCTTTTTATTAACTATTTTTCGCCATACTTCTCTATCCTGGCATACTTCTCTAGCTGGATGTACTATTTTGCCCATTTCGATAATATTGTTTTACGCTTCTGGCATGTGCAACGTTATTTACGTCGTAAAATACTGTTAGAAATGACGGGGCTAATGCGAGTGGTAATAAAGATCACTGCGAACTTTAAAACACGATTACTTGTTCAAAAAAGGAACTAGAATCTGTGTTAAAAACCCGTTAGAAAACTTATGGAATTCCGCGCCAAATTTTGAAGAGACTCGACCACGTGGAAAGTTAAAAAAAAAGTATTTCTCGAATTCCGTACCTCGATTGGAACTCGTGGTATGACCTAGGAAATTTTTAGCGTCCAAGCGCGTCTGCGTAATTTCTAGGGAACCCGTGAAGATCTTAGAAGTTTAATTAGCCTGAATGAAAGATAAGATCTCGCGGCCGACATTTGAGACTTGAATATTTTTGTTCCTATATCGCGAACCGATACAGATTTTTTTAACTTGCTTCGTTTGATTTAAAGATAAGACTTCAAAGACAATCTAGATAAGTTTCAGATTTTACTATAGTTTTCCTAATTTATTCCGTGAGTTGAAATCCCGCTATATTCTGCTTAACCTTTCAGCGGGCGCGCCCTGCAATTTCCCTTGAGCAAACGCTTGTCGTAAATTTTACGTCATTCGGGTTTATCCAAGTTAACGAAACGATTCTAAAGTTTTTCCATGTGAAACAGTCACATAATTTTTAAACTGAAAATAGAAGCCTCAGGTCATTTCCTAAATCCCCAGGTTATGATCTGAACCTATCAATAATATTGAACAAGCCCTACGATTCAATCCTATCACATTTAATGAAACAATTCCAAAGTGTGTCCATGTAAAGCAGCCGTAAGATTTTCAAATAAAAACTAGTCACAAGAGCCACTTTCACAAAACCTCATATTATGTTTCCAACCTCACAATAATATTCAACAACCCCCAAAAACAAAACCCCTATCACTTATAACGAAACAATTCGAAAGTATTTCCATGTAAAACGCCGTACAATTTTTAAATAAAAAATAGTCACAAGCGCCACATTAAAAAAACTCCATAGTGTGTTTCTAGCATTACAATAATATTCATCAACCCCCAAAAATAACTTCTATCATTTTTAACTAAACAATTCAAAAGTATCTCCATGTAAAACAGCTATACAGTTTTCAAATTGAAAATAGTCGCACAGGTCACTCTCCTAAATCCCCAGGATATGTTTTCTAACCAGAAATAATATTAGTGGTTGTTTATTTGCGTAAATGTTGGAAAATTGCTATGAAGATCTAAAAAAATGACATATGACAGTACTGTGAAAAAAATTTATTACATTTTCGTGAACAATAAAAGACGCAAAACTTCAAAAAATGACACAAAAGTTAAATTCACCTATCCGTGAACATCAGTACACTGCCCATGCAATTATCGCAGACCATCTCAACTGCAGAATGGTTCTTGCACGTAAATGATTGGCAACGGCATCACTTCATTGATGCTGAAGATCTTTTCTTCTCCTAGGTTCAAAAGTCCCATCGTAATTGACTTTCACAGAAGCACTTATATCTTGGGATAAATGTGTGAGATTTGATCTGAAGATAAGATGCTCTTTCATCAAGCTCAATGATAATTTTTTCACTAAAATTCTTCGGTACTTAGGGACCTTTATTGGACAGGCAAATTTGAATTAAACTTGAGAATTTATGCCACCAATATTCATCAAAGTGTTAAAAAAACACAGGACAGGGCCATCTTTTTGCTATTCTAGGGACCGAGTAAGCGGCAGACATTTTGTCGACATTTTGTAGTCTAGGATAATTTATTTTTTCGAGGTACATAGGAAGCCAGCGTATTGTCCTTTTGGAATTCAAAAAGAAAGGACTCCGCATCCCTTTTTTTGTCAGGCAAGCATTCTCTTGGAATTGCAGCGAACCCTAAATGGATGCAGCATTTCGTCAATTGCTGTTTACTCAGTGTGAATGCCGACCTGCAGTTGTTGACGAAAGCTTTAGAAAAGTCATGAATCGCTACTAGTGTGTCAACTTTCCTTCTTTCGACCCTATTATTTTTGTCATCAAATCTCAGGCAACGGGTGATGAAGAGAAAGCTCTTGTAACTCATGACAGCTCTTGCAATTTGAATTCCGGTGCTGTCCTTCGCAAAGATCTCTTTCACATTTGCGTAGGGAGATTTTTTTATACCGATCAAATATGGTAGACCCAAGTATGCTATAAACTCTTGCCTATCGAAATTTTTACAATCCCGAACTCTAGAATATTCTTGGTGAACTCTCAGCTCATCAATATACATATTTGTGTACTTCGAAACATCCCCAATCATAGAAATGTCGATAATTTAGAAGAACGGATCCTGTTCGTTTTCAATATCATGATCTCGTTGAATTATATGAGTGGGTACTTTGACTACGTCTTTTTTTTTTGCTTTTCGAAGCTATGATATATTTGAACTTACGCCGATTTGTTGATTTATTTTTACCCATATAAAACTCCTCAGTTGCCAGCTCCTCTTCTTCAGATTCCTCTGAAGAGTTCCTGCCCGAAAACTCGCTGTCACATGAGAAGTTTTCGTTCTCTTCCTGTGGATCAAGAAAAAAATCTTGGGCAATAGCATCCAGCTCTTTTGAACAAAGTCTGCAAGCCATAATTCGAAATGTCTAAAATCCAAAAAAAAACATTGAGCTATAAAGAGAACCTTATACCAATTTTGCAAAGCGTCAAAAATTTATTTAGCATACTCGTCCAACATATTGGATCAGGCATTTTCTTTAAAATGTATTACATCGAATTCTTAATCACTGATCTGAAAAACCCTTTTGTAACAATGTGGAAAATAAAAAAATAGTTTAGTTAGCATACTCGTCCGCCATTTTGTTTTTTGAAGCTTTGAGCTCTAATATGTAATCAGCGACTTCAAAAACCCCTTTGTACCAATTTGAAAAAGAATTAAAGTTTATTTAGCCTGCTCATGTGCCATATTGGATCCGCCATTTTTTTTTCTGATTTTTTGACATCGGATTCGTAAGCAGTGACCTCGAAAACCCCCTTACACCAATTTTGAAAAAAATCACAAATTTATTTAGCATACTCGTCCGCCATATTGGATACAGGATACGTAGTATACTTACATGTGAAGGCACGTATAACAAACATTTTTGTGCACAATCGTCTGCCGAGAGTTCAGAGAGAGAGAGAGAGAGCGAGACTGATCTTGGAATAGGTGGAAGCTCAGCGCATAATAATAAGTGGTACGTGTAGGGGATTTAATAAGCTTTCCAAGGGTTATTTAAAAAAGTTTCTCACTCCTTTTTTTTGAACGAATGATCACGTTTCAAAGATGGTAGTGATTGTAAGTACCGCTAGCGTTAGTCGTGTTGATAATTTTCGACAGTAATTTATTATACGGGTGAAATAGTTTATACCGTAATACGTTAGAATTTTACATGTCGACTCTCAAATCACCGCAGTTAAGTTTTTATCTCCATGTTCATCCAAATTATATTATAGCACAATGTTAATTAGAATTACGGTTTCGTTGATTTATTTAAGTATTCCAAGTTAATGTTTGACAGTCAGATAGGTGAAATTACGGCTAAATGTAATTTTCAGCACAACTTATCGTTCCACAGCAGAGTGATACCGGAATTACGGTTATCTACATTTTTTAATAATATAGATTTGAAAATTTACGTCATTTTAAACCTCTCCATGAAGAAGGAAAATGTAAATCATATTTTATACCAGAATATCTTTTCAGAAGCTAATTCGAGGAAAAAGAAGGTATACGAACAGCAAGAGAATGAAGAAAACCCATTGAGATGCCCTGTCAAGTTATACGAATTTTATTTATCAAAGTGGTGGGTATTAATTATATTTACAGTAAACAAACATTCATTGAAAAAATGACATTTTTATCAGAAACTCGATGCAAAAAGATAAACGTTTATTGTCTTCTTTACCTTAAAAAAGCATGCTGAGTTTTCAGTGAAAAGAATTAAAAATCCATATTTTTTAGCCCGGAGAGCGTAAAAACACGCAATGACGTATTTTACTTGCTACCTGAAAGAAGCTGCGTTCCAGATAGTCCAGTGTGGTACTCAACTTCACCTCTTGCAAAGGAGCATCTTGTCAAGATGTTGTATCGCATTAAAATGGTGAAAGAGATCAATATTGCTCTTTTGAACAGTTAACTTACACATCCTACTCACGGTCGCGGTCGCGGTCTTCCTTTTTTAAAAATAGTTTTTCACCTTGTATTATGTTTCCATTCGGAGTAGAAGTTTGGAGGAATTAAGTGCATGTTTCAACAATCGTTGACACAGATTGACGATACATTTTGCAAAGGAATTGTGATAACAGAAATTATTCTTTTCCTCGAATTTTACAATGGAATAGATATGCATCGTCCTTGAAAGATTGATTTGCCAGCAGCTAAAACATTCAATTTTCATCACTATCTTAGAATATATGATAAATAGTTCAGCCTCGGCATAACTACGTGAAAGGTGTTGAACAATTTATACTCATAAGTCAATTTTAACACGACGGTACTCTTAGTACGAAAAATTGTAATCCTTTATCAGACTTTCACTTGGGAATGTACAGTTGAAAACTAATTTAGAGTTCAAAGATGAAAGGTCTTTGAAAAATAATGGTAATTGTATTAAGTAATTTGAAATAATTGGTCGCTGTGAATTGACAAATATTCCTTTTTGTTTCTCTCCATGAATTGAAATGCGTAAATGTTCTAAAAAACATAACAGATTAGCTGAATATAATTTTTATTATTATAAGAGCAAGACTTCATCAAGAATAGTTTCATGAAATAAATCTTATAACTGGACGTTATAAAAACAACTAGACTCATTTATTGTGCTTGTTAATTCATCTATTTCTCTCCACGCAATCTCAACGTGAAATGAATTTATAATTAATGTAGTTAAGAAGTAATTTAAATGAATTTGTTTTAAATTCTATAATACAAGACTGTCGATAATAACGACGATTGTCACATAGGTTTTCTTTAAATTCATATCAAATTGAAAAACAAAAATGACTTTTAAACAGAGGCATCTAATGTGTAAAAGAGAATTGTGTTCTTCGTACATTGTATGTTTCTTATGCAGTTCTAGAGAATTTGTAATGAATGTATAAGAATTATAAACCCTTATCCACCTATGTAGATGAATGCATGCCAAAAATGATACCTTTTTCGTGCGTCAAAATTTGAATATGTAAAAGCTTACTAGACTAAGAAAATACAAAAATTTGCTATTACAAAACTCTTAGTGTTGTACCTAAAATTGTATGTAAGTCATTGACTTCAGTCGTTGCAGATAAAAATTTTATTTTTATTTTTTTACGATGCGTACTGCGGCAAACGACAAAGTTTAGTTAAAGCCAGTCAGGATGTTACAATATCCTTAACCGATTTTGAATTTAAAATAAAAATTCATCATTAAATTTCAAAGAGATCTTTTAGAGTTGGTTTTTTAATTTTGGCTTATTTTTTTGTGTCAATACAGGCATAAAAATTTTACTATTTTATTTCTTATATTTCCTTAAAGAACTGAAATAAACTTTATATCAATCTAAAATAGTATAAGGAAACCCAATGCATGAAATCCATCCATAAGTGATTAATAAATAATCATACAAAATGTATTAAAATGTTTTAAAATTGCCTTTAAAGTGTTGATGAATTATTTAAGCTTATCATTTGATAACATTGTTTGTTAATATTATAGGCGAATTCTATAAAGAAATACACTATCCGGACATTTATTCAGAAAAGTACATTTTTTTTCACTGAAACTACATGAAGTTGGTTTACCAATATTATTACGGAGTATTGCCGAGGAGGAAAAATGGGATGTAGTATGTCGAGAAAGGTAAGAACACAAATAAAAAATTCACATCTAAAAGACGATAATGGCTTATTGCCACTTGTATCGTTCGGTGTATCCCGGTAGCCAGTGACAGAGTGCTGGCGGTACTTAGGAAGGGCAGTAAGCCCACGAGTAAAACAGATTGATTCTGATAAGACCCGTTGCAGGTGAATATTCTTGAGATCTTCTCCAGTGGCCAAAGTAGCCTAGGTACCTCGGAATGCACAGATCGGAATCACTTTTGAGTCATGACAGGAATAAGGCAAGAGGTAGTATCCACTAGCGGCGGAAAGTACTCGGGTACAGCTCTGCAACGCATGCCCTCCGAACCGTACAGAGTGATATTTTACGGTACTGCTAATGTCCAGTAGATTTGCAGTTTTTCAATTAATGTATACTTAACCCCCATGTACGCACGTTTTTCCGGCTTCGATTTTGTTCAAGTAATTTCATGTGTACCTAAAGGGTCTGTTGCTACAAAAAGATTCATGTATTAGGTAAATCAGTTTTGTTATAATTGTGCACAAAATTTTCATTCACAATTCTATAAGTTTTTCCCTGCGACAATTTTGAAAAAGTGCAAACCTCTCGATGATTTTCCTGTTCCAGTTCTCCTGCATGGTTTTCCGGTTCCGGTTTCCAATTTCCCGATGAACATGAAATTAGATATAAGTGAAACCCGGAGAATTTTATAGATCGCTGAAAACGAATCTGGAATCAGATTGGGCAAATTTGACCAGTAGGACCCCCCCCCCCCCCTCTTACTCTCCCGCGAAATATCCTAATTTTCCGATTACCACAAAATTCTATATAAGTATGACCTGCGGTTTTTCAGGGTCGCTGAACACGAATCTGGGATCAGATGTAGAAAATTCGTGCACCAGAAGGCCCCCCATACCCCAAAATGTCCCAATTTGTATTGAGAGGAATTCAAATCCGTTTTATCCGTCATTTGAATTTAAAAAATTTGTCTTCAGATTCGTATTCAGTGACCTCAAAAATAGTATACTGACGAGGTACATTCTAAGGACGTCTTTAGGATATCCCGGTGCCCACAGAGTTCCTCTTGAGATTCCGGGTAGGATTATAAAGATAGCTTCTGGTTTTACATTCTAGTTTTGTTTTCATTTAGCAGTTTTCTTACATGTCGGTATGGGTAGTAACCTATTTCCTTCTGTGACACTCCGAAGCTTTGGAGTTCTAACCATTTTGCTGCCTGGCAGTTCTGGAGGTGTTGGAATTCGTCGTGCCCGTAAGACAATTTGTGACGTAGTTGAAAGATGGTTGAGTTATTTTGAGTTATGAGTCATCTAATGCCGTTAAAGCTATTGATCCTTTTTCATTTGGCCGATATTTAAGTTTAAAATTTTTAATATTTGAATTAAGTTTACACGTGTGAAACTATCTATATTTAAGTTTTCTAATTTAAAATCATTTATGTCTTATTTGCTAATGCTTTTGTATTTAAGATTGTTTAATTTTAAATATTTAGGAAACCTTTTTCTTAATAATAAGTGTACCTTCATACTGATCGTAAAGTTTGCCTGTCTTTTGATCCGCCATGTTTGACAGTTTGGTTAACCTTTTTAAAACCCGTCTCCTATTCTAAATTTTAACAATCTTTTTCAAGTGTAACTGTTATCTTGTCTATTATTTGCATAATCTAAAATTTTGCGAACTTTCTCTTTTATAATTGGTCATCTCAGCCAATTTATCTACGCTTTGGAACTCTATTTCGTTATCGTTTTCTATATTTTTCTGAGGGACTGAAGTCGTTCTAATTCGCTCCTTTTAAAAACTCTGGGGTAAATTTTATGCACCAGTTTTTACTAGTATTTGTTGCGAGCTTTAAATAGTCAATGTGTTCGTCCCAAGGGAAGTGATCATTTTCTAAATAGGTTACAATTGTTTGTTTGATTGTTCTATTGTAACGCTCCGTTTCTTTGTATCTTATACCGAATTTTCCCGTTAATTCCTTTAAAGTTTTATTTATGGCCATTAATTCTTTATAAATTGCCGCGTCACACAACAGCAGACTTCTTAATATCGATATTTCCTCATCCAGAAAAGTCTTCCGCCCTTCGTCCATCCTCCTTGCTGCGTAACGGTTGTCTGCTGCCTGAGTAGCACGAAATTAATCGTTTCTGAAATTCAGATTCTTTTGTGATCCCGTTAGCTTTTTTTAATTGAGTCTACCTAATTTACCGAATTTAATTTAGTAGTCTACAAACACGAAATTTTATTTATTTTTTCTATTTTTTGAACCTGTCAGCAAGTCCATGAAATAAATTATTACCATGGTGCATGGTTTTTCTGTTACGCTTTTCCCCATCAATTCTATTTCACCTTGATTACTTGGTTTTACTCTTCGACAAGTATGGACGTTTTTTTACATATTTGATCAAGTCCGAATGTTGGCTCCGACCATTTTCCAATTTTCCTTGTCCCACCAGCTTCACTTTACCCCTACTCCTTCTTTAGTACCTAGCTCCTCCTTTACTTTCTCAATTGACCCCTTGAAGCTTTCAATTAACGATTCTACTCCCTCCTCTTTTTCATACCTAACCTTCTCCTTTTCCATGGGATCGTGAAACTGGACGTAAATTTTATTTTTGTCCGACACCCCTTAAAAACGCACCATTGCATGTACGTGAAGCAGGAGTAATGTGGCCGCTTCCAGTCCAGTGACTTTGGCACATGCGGACTTCGCCGCCGGGCCAACATGGCACTTCAGGCCCGCCACACATACATTGCACCACGCAAGCCAGAATCTGGAGAAAAAACACGGGAGTCGTCGTGGGACGCCCGGCAGAAGTGGTAACCTCATATGATGTAAATTGAAATGGGTTTTCTTTAAACCCTTTCGCCATAAAATATTTACGAAGGGAAAAAGGAGAAAATGGTAAAGGAAAAAGAGTGAAAAAAAGAAAATGGCCATGGGAAAAGGGGGGAAGTTAAAAATGGAAAGGAGGAAAAGGGAAAAAGGGTCAAGGGAACCAGTAAAGGGGAATGAGAACATGAGAAAGGGGAAAACGTGAAAATTAAAAGGAGAAAAGAGAGAAATAAATTGGGAAAATAGGAAAAAGAGCACCCGGAGCAAATGCACACCCCGAGAATCTAGGACAGATACTATCTAGTTCTCCAACGCATAAGGGAATGATCTGCATCCAAAGGCATAATGCGTCACTAAGAGTGCTTTATTACCATATCTGTCACTCGTACGGCATTAAGCTTAATATCGCTCCAATAAACGCTACTAGGGAAACATAGTAAATTGTCGAGAATGAGAAGTGCCGCATATACTGGAACCTTTTATTCTCGAACCTTATATTCTCGACAATTGTTTCTGTTGTACACTCGAGGCCTGATATAGTTCTCCTTGACTTCGAAAAGCGAAACATATTCTTCATCGAATCTTTGGCACCAGCTGACAAAAACATCATAGCCAAGGAGAATGAAAAGAAAGACAGTTGAATGAAAAAAAAGGGAGTTGCGACGATTGTACCCGGAATATTCTGTTAAATTAATCATCCTTATCATCGGCGCCCTAGGAGGTGCCAAGGTTTCACTGGTGAATAGCCTGAAAAGCACTCCTGCGTGTGAACAATATGCTAAAACACTTGCGGGCAAAATGCAGAAGACGGTCGTCCTTGGGTCGCTCCGTGTCCTCAGGTTGCGCGAGGCTTTTGCCGGATCGTCGTATTGATTCCGTCACAGACTGTAACCACCTATCTCACAGTCGTGAGACGTGGTTATGGTTGAAATTTTACCGCGATTTCGCTGAAATCGAGTGCAATTTTTAAAATTAGCACCCGCTCTCGGCGAAATCTTTTTTGTTGTCCTTATGATAAACATTTAATTATATACTAGGTGGGGTGAAAAGTAACCTCCTTGGGAATGAAAATTTTTTGTAAATGTTTTTTTTATTTTATTCAAAGTAGTCCCCTTTAAGCTCGATACACTTATTCCAGCGATTTTCCAACTTCTTAATCCCG
>JAWWLR010000054.1:9444922-9467619 GCA_035041075.1 Acraspis erinacei
GTGGATACGAAATGGAGTCATGGGCGCATGTATTAGAGAGATGTACAGGAGAGGAAGATGGACAGTTGAGTGTGGATTAGTGTGTGACAGGGAGTTATGTGGATGAAGAAATTGGAAGAAGTAAGGGAAAGCAAGGGTGTAGGGCAGAGCCAAATGGGCAGTCATAAGAAAGGACAGTAAAAAGCAAAAATTTGTTTTCAATTTCGTGTAAAGTGCATGTTTATGGTAAGAGGAAACGGAAGCCCTGGATGGCTGCTCGCTTTTAGACTTCAGATTGCTTTTTTTGTACTAAGTAAGACAAAATACTAGAATAAAAGTATTAGTTAAGTTAGACTAAGAATGGAATTGTAAAGATATGTACAGGGAGCGGAGACCCACAAGCCCGTAAAAGGGAGAGATTAAATATACATATACATATAAATTTCGATAAAAAATAATTCAACGTTTTGAAATTTTTCAAAAAAGGAAATAAAAATTTTTAATAGTTTAAGAAATATCAATCTATATTTCTAGTAGCGATAAAATATATTTATCTTGAAACTATTACAATGAAATTTGTTAATTAGACAAAAAATCAAAAAGTTCGATCACTTTCAAAAATATGGACTTTATGTTTTTAAGGGATCTGTAAGTTTAAAGTGTTATGTTAAGTAGATATGAAAATGATTTATAAATAATCTTCATGAAGTTTTTTAATTGGACACAAATTATTGAGCGCGAAGCGCGATTTTCGTAAATACAATGTAATTGTCAAAAATGTAGGTGCTTTGAGAACCTTTTTTAAAAACAGATGGGGAAAAATTTCAGTTTCAATGTATGGGTCTAATTCCTCAGAAGTTTCAATCACAGTTCTCGCATTAAACGTACAAAAACGAGAACGAAGCGCGAGAGCGTCCCCGAGCACTTTAGGTGCGCTCAAATTTGGCGCGAAGCGCGCAATGAGAATCTGCCCACGCAGAGGGCACATTTTTCATTGCATTTTTCAGTGCATCAAATTGGTTAGTTGATAAGTTCATTTCTTAATATTGGCTTATTTCTTCACTTATATTTGAATAATATAAAAAACTTTTCTTAATTGTAATTTTAACTATTATTGCTTTCTTCAATATTTAAAAGAAGCATCCTGACAATCTACGTGCAGGATAATATTAAAAACATTATTTTATATAAATTAACTCTTTTTTGTTAATTATTATTTTTTGAAATATTTAAAGAAAAACTTACAATGTTAAATACAAACTTGAAAAACAATTTGAATTATTTTGGCTGATTTCTTAATCTTCTTTTTTTTAAATTAATATATATTTACATCTTCTGTTTACTTTCAGTTATTTAGGTTTATTTCTTCATCTTTTTTCATCACTATAAAAACTTATTGTCATTCTAATTTTGACTCTTATATCTATATTCAATAATTGTTCTAAATAATCTCTGCAATATTTTTTCAAGATAACATTACAAATTGAAGTTACTTTCTATAGTTTATAAAAAAAACTAATTTATACAATTTCAACTATTTTTTTATTAATGATCATTTTTAGCACTTTTTAAAGAAAAAACTACAGTGTTAAATACAAACTTAAAAGAACAATTTAAATTATCTTGGCTCATTTCTTAAGATTATTTTTTTTAAATTAATCTACATTTACATTCTTTGTTTGTTTTTAGTTATGATTTCTAATTTTATTTTACTTTTATATATATTTTTTTAAATATGGCATCATTCTAATTTTTATTATTATGGCTATCTTCAAAAATAAAAAAAAGCAGCCTCGCAATATTTTCTTAATATAACTTTAAAAATTTAAATTATATTCCTAATTTAAGTTTCAACATAGGGTAACTTTTTTTAACTTAACAATCCTCGCAATATCTTTTTTCAATTTAACAAATCACAATGTGCTTTCAATGTCGAATCATTTATCTTTTATGAAGAATTGATGATTGCAGTTATATTTACAATTTTGAAAAATGTACATTATTCGTTCCTCCTTTGTTCATTTTTTTAATTTGGTATTTTATAACTATCAATGAAATTAAAAAAAAACATTTTAGGGTCTATAAGTTAGGGCAAAACCCACACCCCTTTTTTTCGGACTTTTTCTTATTAGCGGATCCGTTCTTTTAGACACGATCGTGTTATGAACATTTATAATTGAAAGTTTCTTTTTTTATTTTTGTAATCTTAAAAAAAAATTAATATTCATTTTGTTACGAAGAATCACAATTATAGATTATTTTCTCATTTCTTAATCTTACTTTTAAAATATATGTCAATTTCAATGAAGAAAAAATAAATTATTCTTTGGCTTATGTATTAATGCCATTGAATTAGAATTTCATTGTATGTTTTTATGTTACTTTCACTTATATTTAAAAAAATCTAAATTATTACAATTTGTGATATATTTCAACAAATGGTGAATGAAAAACCTAATTCAGACTGGGCTTGAACATTTTTAATATTTTTTTAATATTTATGAAATTCGAAATATTGACCAGTCAACGAATGTCTTTTACTTCGAAGTAATTCTAAATAAGCAAAATTGTTCATTTAACACTCTCGGGGGGGGGGGGGGGCAACCACAAAAATTTCAGTAACTTTCATCCTGGTGGATTTTTTATAATAATGCAAAATAGTTGTAAAAATCATATTTTGGAAGTTCATTGTTTTTCATGAAAATGGTAAGTTTGAGAAAAAAAAAAGTTTAATAGAAAAATGTTCGGTGCCTTATTCTGCACAAATAAGGTCCTTTCCACCTCATATAAAAAAAATTTCGATAAATTAATTATCACTTTAGTTAATAAATTTTTTTCGTTCATCTTACGGCCTACATTTGGTATACTTAAGTTGGTGCCTGAGGGCAGGGACATCGTAAGAATAGTAAGAAGTAGTAAATCATGCAGTTTCCCTCAATGCCTTGCGAATGACCAGCTGTCCAAGATTTTTATGGCTCAGGCCGAAAAATTCATATTGACCCTTTTAGTCTGGGAGCTGGGTACCTTGCCGTATGCAATAAGATGTCCAAGGGAAGTTAAGGGTTATTCTTGTGTATTTTGAGCCGCTCACTCCGAATATGTCGGGCGCTTTCCTGAAAAAATGGTACGTTTGGTTTAAATCGCAATTGTTTAAACAAATTTCTAGTAATTTTTTCTTTAACTGTGTATTTCAGAAGTTATGATTTTTTGAAGGACGAAAATTTCACGTTTTTTACCAACTTTCGATGTTAATAACTTTTGACGCGCTGCGAGTCTATCATATTTTGAATGATCCGATGTTATCGTTACTATTTTCTATTATCATTATTCATTGCCAATATGTATTGGAAAATTACTACACGGATTCTCGGATCTGCGTTCGTCGCGATGACCGCTTTGTATTAAATACAGAATGTGTAATTTGTATGAACAAATTCAATAGTTTGCTTTTGCGCTGTTTAATATCAATATCCTTAAAAGGAAACGATCAAGTATGAACACCCGCGAGCACGAGATATATCGGGCTCGCAGCGCGCTCGTCGCTCAGTCAGCAAAAGTCCCTTATGAGCACTGCAAAACAACAAATTGCCGATGGCGCGAAATCGGGTATTTAGGCCGGGGACTCAATATTAACGCATATCAGGTTCTAGGGAAATTCTTAAGGAAAAAGTACGTTTTAATTTTTATTTAATCACCCTAGGTTTAAAAAAAATTGTTAAAAAGAAATTATTAAAAAAATAAATGTTTTTAAGGTAGTATTCTACTTTGAACGCTTGAGAAAAAAGCTATTTTTATGAATTTTTTTGGTAGTAAAATTAAATATATTAATGTAGTGTTTGTATAGCATAATAAATACACTGCAGCAACCCATGAAACTATAATTTTTAATATACATGAGAAAATAACAAAATGGCGAAATTAAAAAAAAAATCGTCATTTTTTTAGCTGTTTTTGCCAAAAAAATGTAGTTTAAATGAAATTTATTTTATAATTTTAGTTCCATGGGTTGCTGCAGTTATGCTGAATCTAAAACTATCTGATTTTTCTGTTTCAGCTCAATCGTTATCTACATTTTGTTAACACCGCATACCTTCCTACTTCGAAGCCTCGATGGCACATACGATAGCGCGTCAGGCTTCCACGCAGGAGGACTGGGGTTCGATCACTGAGCCGGTACCAATTGAAATTTTTCTATGTACTTCCACCGAGGCTTCGGTGGTTGGAAACCCACCTTAAACTGCAGGTCCCCTCAGAAAAAGCTGGTTTCGGCCCAAGGATAAACGGGCTACGTTAAGGCGGCACAACCTTAGGGTGAGGCTGATTTTGAGAAGACTCGAGAATGAGACAGCGATCTCCTTGCGCTTAGAGGCTCCGTACGGGAGCATCCACACGGGATGGTCGCTGGACGCTTTTGAGTAATGAACATACATATACATACACCTACATAAAACACCAGCAGAGTCCTTCGAGCCTGTGCGTCTAACTGATGAGCTCAGAGGGATCGCTCCCCCCCCCCCCGCCCCTAGCCTTCTAGGGAGGCTTGCGGATTGCATAGCTGTCGAGACTCAATTTGTTTACCGGTGACAAGGAAGGGCAACCCTTGCTGTGCGATGAGTAGGCCTGGCACCTGAGAGGTATAATCTCAGAATGTTGGTAACAACGAAAAGCCGCCGAGATCCAAAAACACTGGACGAAGATGGCCGAAATCGAAGTACTCCCTTGGGACCAATAACATGGGTGTGGCACAATAGACTTTTTAGCTTGAGCGCCAGGGGGGGGGGTTCTTCACGGCCCCTCCCGCCCACATTACAACAAACAAACAAAACAAACAATACCTTTCCTACTTTTCGAGGAGTTGACTTTAGCTGCAGTTTTCGAGTGTAAAAAGTGTATAAAATAAATTTAAAAATTTTTAATAGATTTAAAAAGTGTATTTATTATGCTGTAGAAACACTACATTAATATATTAATTTTTTTGCAAAAAAAATTCATAAAATAGCGTCTCTTCAAGCGTTCAAAGTAGAATACTGCCTTAAAACATTTATTATTTTAATAAATTCTTTTTAACACATTTTTTTAAACCTATGATGAGTAAATAAAAATTCCATAATTCCATATTATTTTAATTAATATAAATTTGACCATTTTTATGTTAAAAAATAATAATTTACGATATATTCTTTAATAATTTTAGAAACATTCAATAAGAATTTAAAATATTTTACTTTTTTATTGTTAGAAATTCATAATTTGAATATGTACATGCAATATTTTTGTATTTTCTGTAAAAATTCTCTGTATTTATTCAACAATAAAAACAATATTCTTAAGAATTTACTACATTCTTCAAAATTGATTATACACAAGAAGAAAATATTTTTTAAACATTTTTTAGAAATGACCCCGCACCAACTAACTGGTAAAAAAGGTCCCGGTAGAATTTTAAAAGTTTTTGATAAGTTTTAGTTTATGCTCTTCTGGAAAAAAATCCCCATGGGGACTAATTGCCTTAAACTGGCTAGCTCGAGCAAACCAGCAGCGCTAGGAGTTGATTTTGTTGTCTGGATCCTTTCTTGAACGCAGATCGTTGAAGTTAAAGTGGGACCGTTAGAACGAGATAAGCATTTCTTATAAGGTGTTTTAGACTCCTTGATTAAAGTCAGCCTTGTCATCCACTCCTTAGCCTATCCTTCTCCTCGCCAAACCTTGTTGCATATCTCCCATGTTTCCTTTTTCACCCCTTCCCCTTCAAACCACAAAGCCTCATTCTCAATATCGTCCTCTCATGTTGCCTTGTTCACTCTAAGCCTCACTATCGCTCTATTCACTTCCTCCCTACTTATACCGTTATCAATATCATCTTTCCCTTTTATTATCTTCCTCTTTTCACCTAATACCTCACTTTCACTACTCCTAACAGTCGCTTAAAGTACAGGGTCCATTGATCCATCTCGATTTCTTCAATAATGCCCTTCGTTCCTCCTCGTACTCCATCGATCACATCCCATTCCCACACTTCCCTGATCGCCTTTTCCACCTCTTCCGTATACTTAATTTTCTCCAACTGCCTTTTATCACTTTACAATCTTTCAAGTTCTCTCTTTCTTCTATTATATTCCTGTTTCCATATCTCCCCTTTTCCCCACTTTTTTACATTTTCTTTCATTCTATCTTTACTCTTCTTCTATTCTGCATCCCACCATCCCCTCTTCATTCCCTCCTCCTCTTCTCCTGGCCTTACCTCATCTTTTGTCCTCTCTATTGCAGATCCCTTTTCTATTTCAGATAAACCACCCTTCCTCTCGTAACAGGTTCAAAAGACTTTTACCCTCCCGATCTATCTCCCTGTGCTTGGAATTTCTTCGAAAAGTTTCTCTCTCTTGATCCCAAATCTCTCCCGTCCACGCGTTTAAGTCTCCTGTTATCAAGACCAGCTCTTTATTCCTTTCCTCCATCCATGACCTTAATACTCTCCAACCTTCCTCTTCTTCGATACACACAAACGATGGTCACCCTTTCTCTTCCGACTTTTATTCTTCTCACTATCACGCCCCCAGCTTTTCTTCTCGCTCTTCCACTCTTTCATCTGCCATCAGCTCCTTTTTAACCCCTGAAACCATGCTTCCCCTTCTCCTTCCCTTCTCATGTTTTTTCCTCGATTCTTGCATTGTCCACACATACAACTTCGGATACTTTCGTTTCAAGCCCTTCCGATTCTTTACATCTACCAACGTTTCACTCAGCATTATCACGTCCAACTTTCCAGCAGCCTCCTAGAACCCCTCGTTCTTGTTTTTTTAACCCCGACATATTCCAGAAAATCTTTTTGTCCTTCGCCCCTCTCCTTCCTGCGCTCAGTTTTTCTTATCTGTTAGAAACCTCGCCTCGTCTCCCCTACTCTCATTACCTTTGTTTACCCTTCTTTCATGTATTTTTCCCTCTGCTCTCAATTGTACTATCTCATTGTCTCAGATCCACTTCACCCCATCACCGACACCCTGTCTTTCCCAACCAAAGATTACCCCCGTTCCTCCTCTCTATCCATGCTTTCCGTTCGATCATCCACTTCCTCTTTCTCTGTCTACATGTCAGGTTCTCTTCAATTCGTTCACTCCTTCCCCTAAGTACCATTTTCCTTTCCACAATTTCTCTCTTCTCCTCCTCGCTTCCCACTTTCACTGTGAGCTCACCTGTTTGCCCTTCTGTGTTTCTCCGCAGCACCTTTACTGCCTCAACTCTCACCTGAGCCCAATATCGTTAATCAGCTTCTCTAATTCTTTTGTTGAAAATAATTTTTTCTAGTTAAATATTAATTGTTTTAACTGAAAATTCAACTCGTACATGTTTGGTTCAAAATTTATATTCTCGAGTTGATAATTCAGATATTTCATTTAAAATGCCTGTATTTTATTGAAAATTCAAATTTGTGGGAGAATATTTAAACTTTCTGGTGACTAATTTTCTCTTTTTGATTGAATATGCCTTTAAAAATTAAAATATTTGGTTGAAAATTTATGTAATTTAAAAAAAATTCGTATATTCTGATAGAAAATTAATCTTATTGGTTAAAAATGAGTTCTTTTTTTCTTCTTTAGAATTAATTAATTTAACTGAGAATGTAACTTTTTCATTTTATGTGGAAAATTTATCTTTTTGGATAGAAATGTAATTTTCTTCGTTGAAAAATTTACTTTGATTTTATTTAAAATTAAGTTTTTTACTGAAAATTTAATTATTATATTTTTAGTTGAATATATATTTGTCTTAGGTAAAAATTCAACAATTTGTTGAAAATCCGTATTTTTTAATAGAAGAATACTCTAATTAGTTAAAACTTAATCTTTTTCGTTAAAAATTAATTTCTGTGGTTGAAAATTTAACTATTCTGTTGAAAATTTGTTTCATTTTCGGTTGAAACTTGATCTTTTTGTAGTTGATAATTCAGATATTTGGTTACAAATAAAATTTTTTTAGTTGTAGATTTTTCATTTTAATTGAATATTCATTTCGGTTCTTCCATATTTTGTGGAAAATGTACATTTTTTTATAGAAATGCAATCTTTTCTTTAAAAAATGTTCCTTTTTTTAGAAAATTTAACTATTATATTTTGTATTGAGAATTCATTTCTTTTGTTGAAAAAAATATTTTGTTATAAATTAATTTTTTCATCATCACTCTGAATAAAAATTAATTTATTTGGCAGAAAATTCATTTCTTTTTTCTTGAAAATTATTTTTTTTTGCTGGAACTTTAACTTTTCCTTTTCATGTCGTAAATGTATCTTCTTTGATAGAAATTTAATCTTCTTCTTTGAAAATTATACTATTTCGTTGACAAATTTACATTCATTTGATTGAACTGAAAATTTAAGTATTTTATTTTTGGCAAAAACTTGATATTTTTATTCGAAAATTCATGTATTTGGTGAAATATTGAATTTGTTTGAGTTAAAGATTTATCAGTTTAGTTAAAAAATTCACTTCAACTATTCCATTCTTTGTGTGAAAAACTTACCTTTTTTGATAGAAATGTAATCTTTTCGTTAAAAAATGTTCTGTTTTACAGAAAATTGATCTCTTCGATTTTTTGTTAAGAATTCATTTCTTTTGTTGAAAAAAATAATGTTGTTATAAATTGATTTTTTTAATACAAAATTCATCCTTTGGGTTGCAAATTCAGTTTTGAATATTTGTTTTATAGTTGCTAATTTTAAATGAACAGTTAAATGTTACTAAATAATTTTAAAAAAACCTTTTTTTAATTTAAAACTTTCAAATTCAATTGATTCCAAATGGAATATTTTAGACTGAAATAATATTCGAATGCGATTTGAAATTGAATAAGAGCGCTTAATCATGAATTTATTCATTTCAGGTTATTTAAAAATTTTTAATATTTTATAAGGTTTACTGAATTTGAAAAAATTCAATTTTTAACGTAAAATTATAATAAAAAAAATTATTTTTAATAGTGTCAGAATCTTATTGTAAAACGATTCACTTTTTAGTACTGAATTACAGCTCAATTTTGAAAATAATTAATTAATTTATATTTACAGTTGATTAACTTAAAAAGTTGATTTTAAAATTCTTTTAATTTAAAATAAAGACTTATAATGGAAAATTTGTAATTTTACGTTACCAATTTTCAATTTTATGTCTTTATTTTAAATTTTAAAGCGTATGAAATTGAACATTTTTGATAAAAAAAACTTTTTAAGTTAATCAACTGTAAATATAAATTAATTAATTATTTTCAAAATTTATCTGTAATTAGAGTACTAAAAAGTGAACAATAATTCGTTTTGCAAGAAGATTTTGAATCTATTCAAAATTAAACAATTTAGAACTATTTTTTTGTTAATTTCACGTTGAAAACGGAATTTTACATTTTAAGTCTTCATTTTTAAGCCTACATTTCCAATTTAAACAATTTTAAAATACAGTTATGAAGACTTATTACATTTTAATACATTTTTAGTTAGAAATAATAAAAAAACTTCTTGAAACTGAACATTTTTTAAATCAGAACTAAACTTATTTTTAACTACTTTAAAATAAATTATTTTTCAATTGTTATTCAAAAATTAAAATTCATCAATTTTACTCGCAAACAAAAATTTGTTAAATTGCAAGAATTAAAATTGTTGCACTAAAGGTTTTCTATTTCAAAAAATATAGTTTTGAATATTTTCTTTACAGTTACTCATTTTTAGTGAACAATCAAATGTCGCTAAATATTAAAAATTTTGTTTTAAATTAAAAACTTTCAAATTTAATGGGTTCCAAATGGAATATTTTGGACTGAAATAATATTAGAATACGATTTAAAATAGAATGAGAGCGCTTAATCATGAATCTTTCAATTTTTTTAATTATTTAAAAATTAAAAATATTTTAGAACGTTTACAAAATTTGAAGGACAACATTTTTAAAATGAAGATTTTTTAAATTTTGTTCAAAAATTTGTTTAATTTTAAATATTTTCAGAATTTTCTTACAAAATTAATTATTATTCACTTTTTAGTACTTGGATTACAGCTCAATTTTGAAAATAATTAATTAATTTATATTTACAGTTGATTAAATTAAAAAGTTTTTTTTATCAAAAACGTTAAATTTTATACGCTTTTAATTATTTAAGTCTTCAAAACTGGATTTTCAAACTCTTTTAATTTAAAATAAAGACTTAAAATGGAAAATTTTTAAGTTTACATAACCAATTTTCAATTTTAAGTCTTAATTTTTAAGTCTACATTTTAAACAATTTTAAAATACAGTTATGAAGATTTATTTCATTTTAAGACATTTTAAGTTAGAAACAATAAAAATCTTATTTAAACTGGACTCTTTTTAAATTAGAATTAAATTTATTTTTTGTTTAAAATAAATCATTTTTCAATTGTTATTTAAAAATTAAAATTCATCAGTTTTACTCGCAAACTAAAATTTTTTAAATTGCAAGAATTAAAATTGTTGCACTAAAGGATATATTTCAAATAATTCAGTTTTTAATATTTATTTTATAGTTGCTAATTTTAAATGAACAATTAAATGTCGCGAAATATTAAAAAATTGTTTTTTGTTTTTAAATTAAAAGCTTTCAAATTTACTTAGTTCAAAAAGGAATATTTTGGACTGAAAAAATATTAGAATACGATTTAAAATAGAATAAGAGTGCTTAATCATGAATCGATTAATTTTTGTAATTATTTAAAAATTACAAAAATTTTAGAACGTTTAAGGAATTTGAGAAAAAAATTTTAACATGAACATTAAAATTTTTTTTTTTAAATTTGTTTAATTTTGAATATTTTCAGAATTTTCTGGCAAAATTAATTATTATTCACTTTTTAGTACTTGAATTACAGCTCAATTTTGAAAATAATTAATTTATTTATATTTACAGTTGATTAATTTAAAAAGTTTTTTTATCAAAAATGTTCAATTTTATACGCTTTTAATTATGTAAGTCTTCAAAACTGGATTTTCAAATTCTTTTAATTTAAACTAAAGACTTAAAATGGAACATTTTTAAGTTTACATAACCAATTTTCAATTTTATGTCTTAATTTTAAATTAAAAAAAATTGTAATGCAGTTTTGAAGACTTACCTAATTAAAAGCGTATGAAATTGAACATTTTTCATAAAAAAAACTTTTTAAGTTAATCAACTGTAAATATAAATAAATTAATTATTTTCAAAATTGAGCTGTAATTCGAGTACTAAAAAGTCAACTATAATTCGGTTTACAAGAAGATTCTGGCACTATTCAAAATTAAAATTAACATATTTTTAATTTTAAAATAACCTGAATTGTTTTAAATAGAAAGCCATATTTGCAAAAATTTTACTTTGCGAGTAAAATTGATGAATTTCAATTTTTAAATAACAATTGAAAAATTATTTATTTCAAACAACTTAAAAATAAATTCAATTATAATTTAAAAAGTGGCCAGTATAAAGAATATTTTTATTGTTTCCAACTTAAAATGTAATAAAATGTAATAAGTCTTCATATCTGCATTTTAAAATTGTTTTAATTTAAAATTTAGGCTTAAAAATGAAGACTTAAAATTGAAAATTAGTAATGTAAAATTACAGATTTTCCATTTAAAATTAACAGAGTTTTAAAATGCAGTTTTGAAGACTTATATAATTAAAAGCGTATAAAATTCAACATTTTTTATTAAAAAAACAAAATTTATCTGTAATTCAAGTACTAAAAAGTGAACAATAATTCGTTTTACAAGAACATTTTGAAACTATTCAAAATGAAACAATTTAAAACTTTTTTTGGGTAATTTCACCTTAAAAACGGAATTTTAAATTTTAAGTCTTCATTTTTAAGCCTAAATTTTCAATTAAATAATTTTAAAATACAGTGATGAAGACTTCTTACACAATTAAAAATTAGAAAAGTTTCAAAATTTAAAATTAGGCATTTTAAACTGAATTTCTTTCATAATTAAAAAAGTTAACATAAAAAAATAATTAAAATCGATCTTCCGTATTTAAAAAAATACCGAAACATAAATTATTTTTTTCAATCCTTTAAAAAAACTTGGATTTTATTTATTTTTTCCATTTCATTTTCAAAACATTCAAAATAAAAATCTTCGCCTGCAAATTTTTCCACTTTTCGATCCAAAATTTTAACTCTTCAAGGGAGCGTGCATTTATAAACAATATATTGTTTAAAATACCGTGAATAAATAATGTCTTGAACGAGAAAATGTCACGGGTATAATAATAATTTGAGTACTTTTTATTTATTTACATTGGTATTCCATTTACAAAAAAATGCCCTAACTATAAATACAATATTTGAAAACAATTTTTTTTTCTTATCCCACGCACAAATTGTAAAAACATTCATAGAGTAACATATTAAAATCTAAAAACAGGAAGTCATTAGCTGTGCAAATAATACTAATTAAAGTGAAATTCATATTAGTAATTCACAATACAGACACCCATTACACATTAAACATTTTCCAAAATAAAACGGAGACTAGAATAAAAATTTAAAATTGATATATTAAGCTAAACATTTAGAGAAATTTAAACAAAACATAAACAAGTTAAAACATTTTCGTTTAGTATCTTAAATCTTGCAGGAATAAAGATCATTATTCAATAGATATTTTCTATTTTTGTGTTTAAAAAAACATCTAATTTTCATATTCAATTTCTTCTTCGTACTAAGATTAATATAATCGATTTTTATCCTGTATAAAATACAATTAATGTACCTTATTTTCATATAAACATTCAACCAGAATGTCTACTTAAACCCTGGAAAAATTCCCTGACAATTCCAGATTTTTAAAATCAACTTTGTAAATTAAAAAAAAATTATTTGAGAAAGTAACTAACATGATTCATTATTTTAATTTTAATTTCTTGAATTAGTCCAGACAGTTCATGAATTTAAATAATAGTTTTTAAACACACTTTATTTTACCTTTCTGCACTTTAAATTAAATTTTTTATATTAAATTAAATCAAACAATAAGATGAATCCTCAACCCAGAAGATAAATTTGGTAGAAAAATACATTTTTTTCAACAAAATATATGAATTTTCAACCAAATAATTGAATTTTAGAATAAAACACATACATTTCCACCCAAAAATGAAATACGTAGTTAAATTTTCAGTTAAAAAAACTAATTTCCAGCCAAAAATAAAAAATAATTAACCAGAAAATATTTAAATTTGCAATCAAAGTGATGAGTCTTGAACTAAAATGATGAATCTTCAACTGGAAAAGTTGAATTTTCAACCGAAAAAGGTGAATTTAGAAATATGAAGCTAATGAGTAAAAAATTATTTTTTAGATAATAAATTTAATTAATTAATTAATTACTCTTTAGAAAATTAATCTCTTTTGGTTGAATTCAACTATTTTTGGTATAAAATTTAAAAAATTTTTTGGTTGAAATATCAAATGAATTTCCAATTGAAAATTCGATATAAAAAGACGAAATTTAAACGAATAATTATAATTAAAATTTTTTTTTACAAAATAGTTGAATTTTCAAGAAAATAATTAATTTTTAACCCAAAAGGACCAATTTTTTTTATCCAAAAATAACGAATTTTAAACAGATAAGTTGTATTTTTGACAACCAAAATTATTGTGAAGAATTTCTGAAAATAAAATCAAGAACATAATGACCAAATTTTTATTTTATTATTTATTATTTATTTGATTTTGGTCTCATTTAAGTTTCTTAAATTAAAAAAAAATTGAAAGAAATAATGCATTAATTAATTATAAAATTTTTTCAATAGAGTATTTAAATTTTCAACAAAATAGTAGAGCTGACCTAAGAAACTCATCTTTTTATTAAAAAATTTTACTATTTGATTGAAAAGTCAACTGTTTGGACAAAATCTATCTATTTTGTTTTTGCAAATTAATTTTTTTGGTTATAAATAAAATTATTTAGTTTAAAATTTATTTATTGGGTGAAAATTATGTTTTCTGGTTGAAAATTAATTGTTTTAACTTGTACCCGTTTTTTTTTCAAAATTTATCTTAAGTTGAAAATTCAAATATTTCATTTAAAATTCCTATATTTTATTGAATTTTATTTTGGTAGAAAATTTATCTTATTGGTTAAAAATTAGTTTTCTCTTATTTAGATATAATTTTTTGATAGAAATTTAAATTTCTCCTTTGAAAATAATACTATTTCGTTGAGAAATTTACTTTTATTTTATTGAAAAATTAAGTTTTTTACTGAAAGTTTAATTATTATATTTTTCATTGTTAAAACTTTATCTTTTTACTTAAAAATTATTTTGTTAAAAAATTAATCTTTTTTGTTTGAATTCAACTATTTTTGGTATAAAATTAAAATCCTTTTTTTTAATTAAATATAATTTTTTTCGTTGAAAATTCACCCTTTTTGGTTGAAATTTTAACTACTTTGTTGGAAGTGGAACTACTTTGTTAAAAAATCATTTATTTGGTTCATGATTCATCATTTTAGTTGACAAACCTTTTTTTGTTCAAAATTTAATTATTTTGTTGAAAATAATATTTTTGAATTAAAAATTAATTGTTTAAACTAAAAATTTAAATCGCACATGTTTTCACAAAATATCTTAAGTTGACAGTTCAAATATTTGCTTTAAAATTCTGATTTTTCAGTAAAAATTTGAATTTAATATTTAAACTTCTTGGTTGAAAATTCCTTTAAAAATACAAATATTTGGTTAAAAATGTATTTATTTTGTTAAAAATTCGTCTATTTTGGTATAAAATTTATCTTATTGGTTAAAAATTATTTTTTTCTTGTTTAGAATCAATTTTTTCTTATTTAGATTTAATGGTTTTAACTTAAAACAATTTTATGTCTAAACTTTATATTTTTTGATCGAAATTTAATCTTTTTGGTTAAAAATTAATTTCTGTGGTTGAAAATTTAACTAACTTGTTGAAATATTGTTTCTTTTTTGGTAGAAAATTTGTTTTACTAACTGAAAATTTAAGTATTTTATTTTTGTTAGAAAATGTATATTTAAAATTGACCTTTTTTGTTATAAATGTAATCTTTTTCGTTAAAAATTTAACTATTTGATTGAAAAGTCAACTATTTGGACAAAATCTATCTGTTTTGTTTTTTCAAATTAATTTTTTTGGTTATAAATTAAATTATTTAGTTTAAAACTTATTTATTTGGTTGAAAATTATGTTTTCTAGTTGAAAATTAATTTTTTTAACTTGTACACGTTTTTTTTCAAAATTTATCTTAAGTTGAAAATTCAAATATTTCATTTCAAATTCTTATATTTTATTGAATTTTATTTTGGTAGAAAATTTATCTTATTGGTTAAAAATTAGTTTTCTCTTATTTAGAATTAATTTTTTAATAGGAATTTAAATTTCTCCTTTGAAAATAATACTATTTCGTTGAGAAATTTAATTTAATTTAATTGAAAAATTAAGTTTTTTTACTGAAAGTTTAATTATTATATTTTTAATTGTTAAAACTTTATCTTTTTATTTAAAAATTAAGTTCTGCGGTTAAAAAGTTAAATTATTTTGTTAAAAAATTAATCTTTTTTGTTTGACTTCAACTATTTTTGGTATAAAATTAAAATCCTTTTTTTTAAATATTAAATATCACGTTTTTTTTTAAATTCACCCTTTTTGGTTGAAATTTCACCTACTTTGTTGGAAGTTACTTTGTTAAAAATTCATTTATTTGATTGATGATTCATCATTTAAGTTGACAAATGTTTTTTCTTTGTTCAAAATTTAATTATTTTGTTGAAAATAATATTCTTGAATGAAAAATTAATTGTTTAAACTAAAAATTTAACTCGCACATGTTTTCAAAAATTATCTTAAGTTGAAAGTTCAAATATTTGCTTTAAAATTCTGATTTTTCAGTAAAAATTTGAATTTGTGGTAGAATATTTAAACTTCTTGGTTGAAAATTCCTTTCAAAATTCAAATATTTGGTTAAAAATGTATTTATTTTGTTAAAAATTCGTCTATTTTGGTATAAAATTTATTTTATTAGTTGAAAATTATTTTTTTCTTATTTAGATTTAATGGTTTTAAATTAAAACAATTTTATGTCTAAAATTGATATTTTCTGATCGAAATTTAATCTTTTTGGTTAAAAATTTAACTATTTTGTTGAAATATTGTTTCTTTTTTGGTAGAAAATTTGTTTAACAAACTGAAAATTGAAGCATTTCATTTTTTTTTAGAAAATGTATATTTTTAGGTAAAAATTCACTTTAAATATTCCATTCTTTGTGGAAAATTTACCTTTTTCCTTATAAATGTAATCTTTTTCGTTGAAAAATTTTGTTTTTTTTGTAGAAAATTTAACTTTTTTATTAAAAATTCATATTTTTTCGGTTGAATTAAACTATTTTTTATATAAAATTAAAAACCCGTTTGGTTAAAAATTGATCTTTTTGGTTTAAAATTATTGCTTTCTTATTTAGAATTTTTTTACCTAAAAATGAAACTGTTTCATTTTGTGTCGAAAATTTGTCTTTTTTGATAAAAATTTAATCTTCTTTATTGAAAATTAAACTATTTCGATGGAAAATTGACTTTGATTTTAATGAAAATTATTATTTTTTTACTGAAAATTTAATTATTCTATTTTTAGTTGAAAATTTATCTGTTGAAAATTCGTCTTTTTTGGTAGAAAAGAGAACTCTCATTATTTGAAACTTCACCTTTTTAGTGAAAAATTAATTCCTCTAATTGAAAATTGAACTATTTTCTTGAAAACTAGTTTCTTTTTCGGTTGAAAATTTATTTATTTTTAGTTGAAGATTTATCATTTTAGTAAAAAAAATGTTCTATTTTGTAAAAAATTTAACTCTTCTATTTTTTTGAAGAATTAATTTCTTTGAAAAAAAATATATCGTTCAAAATTAATTCTCTTTCCAGAAAATTCATTCTTTGTGTTGAAAATTCAACGATTGGCTAAAGATTCGTTTCTTTTTAGCAGAAAATTAATTTTTTTAACTAAAGATGTAAATATACCAGTTTTGCTTGAAAATTTATATTTTTAGTTGAAAATAAATACATTTTTATGAAAATTCGTTTTTTTTTGTAATTCAAAATTTACTTTTCTAACTGAAAATTGGACTATTCTAGCTTCAGTTCGTAAATTAAAATTTGTAATTGAAAATTTTTATATTCTATTGAAACTGTATTTCTTTGGGGTAGAAAGTTCATCTTTTGGGTTTAAAATTTAATGATGAAAATTTTTCTACAAAATAGTTCAATTTTCATCCAAAGGATATAAATTAAAAATAAGAAAAACAGTTAAATTACAAAAGAAATATTGCTATTTAATTTTAATATTAAGAAATTGAAAAAAAATAAGCAAAATTTCGAAAAATTCTCTGATTTTAAGCAAAATTTTCCTGGCAATTACAGGTTTTTCCAGATGAGTAGACACTCTGTAACGCCTCGCAATCCACAATACGAAACACAAATAACATTAAATGACAGAAAAGGGAAATTGGGCCTACCCTTAAAAATTAACTTTTATAAAAAAATCTAGAAGTAGTTTTCCTAGATCTGCGAAAATTCAAATCTAATATATGAAAAATATATTTTTTTATACAAATTATTAATAAATGTTTTTAATTCAGTCGTAAAATAAAAATAAAAACATTTTTTTAAATTAAAAAACCAACTGTTTTGGAGAAAAAACATCTTTTTTTTTGTGAATTCAATTGTTTGGATCAAAATTTTATCGATTGACGTTTCTTCTCTTAATTTTCCATTTTTAATTAAAAATTCGCCTCTTTTAGTTTAAAAATGAACCATTTGGATGCAAATTCATGTATTTTATTGTAAATTCGTCTCTTTTGGTTGAAAGTTAATCATTATGTTAAACAATTAATATTTTTTGTTGTAAAATTAATTTTTTCTGCTGAAAATTAATTCCTTTACAATAGATTTTTTATCTTAGAAATTGAATATTTTATTTAAAATCGGTATTTTTTGTTTAAATTCAACTGTTTTTTATTTAATATCAAAATTGTTATGTGTTGGAATATCAAAATTATGATTTTCCGTTGAAATTTAATATTTTTTTATTGACATACACTTTTTTTGGTTAAAAATAAATTTTTTTATTTTAACATTTAACTAAGTGTTTGAAAATGGAGTTTAGAAAAGAAAAGTATTCTTCCGGTTTGCAAATTCATTTATTTTGGTTAAAAATTCATTTATTTGCCTAAAAATTTAACTATTATGTTAAAAATATTTTTTCTTTCAGTTTCATTTATTTTTTCAGTTGAAAATTTATTTCTTTCGATGAAAATTTAACTATTTTATTGCAAATTTATTAAAATATAATTGTTGATTTTCCAAAACAGAGTACTATTTTATTTAAAATTAGTCTTTTTTTGTTTAAAGTCAATAAAAAAAATATAATTTTTCAACCAAAAATTAGATAGTTAAATTTTCAGTTGAAAAAATTAATGTTAAACGAAATTCATAAATTTTTAACTAAATTGATGAATTTACAACTTGATTAGTTGAATTTTAAACCCATGAAAAAAACGAATTTTTAACTAAAATAATGAATATTTAACTGGAATATTTTAAGTTTCAACGTAAAAAGTGAAATTTCAAAAAAAGACAATTATTCTTCCTGTTTGCAAATTAATTTCTTTTTGTTAAAAATTAATTTCTTTAGTTAAAAATTAACTAATTTAAAAAAACTATTTTTTCTTGCTAAAAATTAATATTTCTGTTAAAAATCTATCTTTTTGGTTGAAAATTCATTGGTTTTGATTGAAAATTTAAGTCTTTTTTTCAAATCTTTTTTTGTTCAACATTATTTTTTAACTGAAAATTTTACTATGTAATTATTTTTGCCAATTTATTTTTGCAGTCGATGAAAATTTAACAATTTTATTGAAAATTTGTTGAAAATTAATTAATTAATTAATTGTCACATTAACAGTCAACAAAAAATTGAATAGAAAAATTATTAGTTAAAAAAATAAATGTTCAACCAAAAGGTGAATTTTCAACCGAGAAGATTAATTTGTAGAGGAAAAAAAGAATTTTCAACTGAAAATGATAATTTTTGAACCAAAAATTCGATCGTTCAATTTTCAGTTAAAAAAATAATGTTAAAACAGAAAAAAATGAATTTTAACAAAAATGATGAATTTACAACTGGATTAGTCGAATTTTCAACCAAAAAAAAAAGAATTTTTAACTAAAATAATGAGTATTTAACTGGAATATTTAAATTTTTAACGAAAAAACTGAAATTTCAAAAACGGAGATTAATTTTCTACCAAGAAAGACAACAAAACACATAATTTATTTTGGTTAAAAATTAATTTCTTTGGTTAAAATTGTAACTACTTTGTTAAAAATATCCTTTTTTCGTTAAAAATTAATCTTTCAGTAGAAAATTCATCAGTTTTGATTGAGAATTTAAGTATTTTGTTCTAATTTTCTTTCTTTTTCTTCTAAATTGCGTTTAAAATGTCAATATTTTGATTAAATCTCGTTTTTTTTTTGTTCAATATTTATTTTTTTAGTTGCAAATAAATTAATTTCCATGAATTTTTAACAATTTTATTGATTTTTTTGGTTCGAAAATTAATTTTTGATCTTCAAAATTGATTATTTTATTTCAAATTGGTCTTTTTTTGTTTAGATTCAAGTTTAGTTGAAAAATAATTTCTATGGGTGAAATTTTAACAATTCTATTAAAAAATGCGTTTTTTTGTTTGTTAAAAAAATAAGTTTTTACTAAAATTAAGTAAAAAGGAGAGTTGAATTAAAAAAAAAATCTTGAATGAAATACTCAATTTTTAAGTTCAAAAATTAATTTTAAAAAACTGAATAAAATAAATGAATTTTCATCAAAACAATTAAATTAGCAACTAAAAAAATTTGTAACCAAAAATAAAATAATTCAATTTTCAATTAAAAAAATAAGTTTGAACGAAAAAAGGTTTGAACAAAATCCTTTAATTTTCAACCAAAAAAGATTATTTGTTAAATAAGAAGATTAATTTTCTACCAAAAAGTCGAGTTTTCAACTAAAAAATTAATTTTCAACAACAAATTTTCAAACAAATAGTTACATTTTTTAACTAAAAAGATTAATTTTCAAGCAAAGAAAAACGAATTAAAAAAAATTAGTTAAATTTTCAACCAAGAAATGATTTTTCAACCAAAAATATTAATTTCCAACAAAAAAAAATTCAATAAAATACATGAATTTCGATCCAAAATTTTCATTTTTAAACTAAAAGATTCAAATTTGTAAAAAAAGCAAGTTAAATTTAAATTTTTTTTCAAAATGTAAAGAATACAACTATTTTTTAAATTTTAAAGAAAAGTGATGAATTTTCGACAAACAGCGTAAAATTTAATAGTTAATAATTCATTTAAAAAATAGTTTAAATTAAAAACCGTTGAATTCCAAAAAAAGGAAAAAAATTTCAACTAATTACGTAATTTTTCAAATAAAAAAAAAAGCTTTTAATCAAAAATAAAACAGAATAAAAAACAGTCGAATTCAACCAAAAAGGAACAGAAGACGATTTTTCGCCAAAACAAATGGCTTTTTTTTATTTGAAAATACCGTTTTTTTTTAATTTTTACTATAAAAAATTAGAAATCTTTGTAAAATATGTATTATGGAAATTTCTTTCACTAAAGAATAAATTTATGTTTAGTTAAATTCGGAACTATCCAAGAAAAACTGACTCTAATTTAAAAAAAAATTAAATTCATTCTTTTTTAATATTACAAGATATTCTGAAATATTTAAGCATTATATTAAAAATTAATTTTAACTGCTTTAAATTTAAAAAGTTTTAAAAACTTTAAATTTGAAAAAAATTTGATTTGAAAATACATTAATTCTCAATAAAAGACTTGAATTTTCAACTGAAAAAGATCAATTTTCAACTAAAAAAATAGCTGAATTTCGAATAAAACAAATATCAATTTTCAACCAAAAACGGAATAGTTAGATTTTCAGTGTAAAAAATTTTCTTCTACCAAAAAAAACAGATTTATTTTTTAAACAAATTTAATTTAAATTTTAACCAAATAATTTTATTTTAAAATCCAAAGATGAATTAATTACTAAAATGCTCAATAGTTAATTGTAATACTTGAATTTTTAAGCAAAAAAAAAAATTTTTAAACAAGATGATTCATTTTAAAACAGGAAAATTAATTTTCTAGCAAGAAAGACGATTTTTAAATTAAATATGTGAATTTTTCACAAAATATTGAATTTTTAGCCTAAGAAGAATTATTTTCAAATTCATGTATTTTATTGCAAATTCGTCTCTTTTGGTTGAAAATTAATCATTATGCTAAACAATTAATATTTTTGGTTGTAAAATTAATTTGTTTGCTTAAAATTAATTTATTTAAAATTGATTTTTGATCTTCAAAATTGGATATTTTATTTAAAATTGGCCTTTTTTGTTTAAATTCAACTGTTGTTTATTTAATATCAAAATTTGTTGTTGTTGAAATATCAAAAATTTTATTTATCGTTGAAATTTAATCTTTTTTCGTTCGAAGATATACTACTCTGTTAAAAAGTAATTTCTATGGCTGAAAATTTAAATATTCTATTAAAAAATTCACTTTTTTTGGGTAAAAATTAATTTTTTTTAGTTGAAAATTCAACTATGTGTTTGAAAATGGAGGTTTATACAAGAAAATTATTCTTCCAGTTTGCAAATACATTTATTATTTTTTTTAAATTCAATTCTTGGCCTAAAAATTTTACTATTTTGTTAAAAATATTTTTTCTTTCTAAAAATTAATATTTCAGATGAAAATTTATTAGTTTTTATTGAAAATTTAAGTATTTTCTTAAAATCTCCTTTTTTCAACATTATTTTTTAAACTGAAAATTACGCTAATTTATTTTTTGTTAAAAATTTTTTGAAACTTAATTTTTCATTTTCAAAGCAGAATATTTTATTTAAAATTTATCTTTTTTGTTTAAATTCAACAAAAAATTGAATAGTAAAATTATTAGTTAAAAAAATTATTCTTCTACCAAAAGAAAAAAAAACAGATTTATTTTTTAAACAAATTTAATTTAACTTTTAACTAAATAGTATTATTTTCAACCCAAAAGATGAATTAATTACCAAAATGATGAATAGCTAATTGCAATACTTGAATTTTTTAGAAATAAAAAAAATATTTTTAAACAAAATGATTCATTTTCAAACAGAAAAATTAATTTTCTAGCAAGAAAGACGATTTTTAGATTAAATATGTGAATTTTCAACAAAATATTACATTTTTAGCTTAGGAAGAATTATTTTCAAATTCATGTATTTTATTGCAAATTCGTCTCTTTTGGTTGAAAATTAATCATTATGCTAAAAAATTAATATTTTTTGTTGTAAAATTAATTTTGTTTGCTTAAAATTAATTTCTTTACAATTGATTTTTGATATTCAAAATTGGATATTTTATTTAAAATTGGCCTTTTTTGTTTAAATTAAAATGTTTTTTATTTCATATTAAAATTTGTTGTTGTTGAAATATAAAAAATTTAATATTTTTTTATTGAAGATTCTTTATCTTTAGTTGAAAAATCATTTCTATGGCTGAAAATTTTAATATTCTATTAAAAAATTCACTTTTTTTGGGTAAAAATTAATTTTTTTTAGTTGAAAATTCAACTATGTGTTTGAA
>JAWWLR010000054.1:9582401-9593833 GCA_035041075.1 Acraspis erinacei
TAAGGTCTCCCCCTTACCCCACAAGGTCGCGGTCAGGCGTGACTTGTTTTAATTAACAGAATTTTCCCTTAATCTCGGCAACTCTTCCCCCTAAGAAAGGAATTTCAATTTCATAGACTCCCCATTAATAACCGGAACCCTTATCATAACGACAAATTTTTTAGCATTATTTATAGATAATTGTCGGCTCTACAATTTAACTCCTACATATTGTTACCGAAGTAACACCCCTTATCGAGTTATGTGCAAGAGAATACTATTACTACTTGGAGCGTCCCCAGATGGCGGATAGGGGAATGCCCGCTGGAAACAGAGGGTAGGGCCGAAATAAAATAGGAGCCGCGGACCAAACACACTTAGAACCGTAAGTAAAGGCGTGAACGGCCGTGCCGAGGACTGAGTGGCACCAGGGAGTGGTGTCTCGAACGGTGTCTCTAGAATACCAGGTCGCCTCCTAGAGTATTTAAACCTTAGCCCCGCATGCTGGGGTGAACCTTTGTTTCCCTAGCTACTCGTGGGAATACTATGGACCAAAATTTAGAAAAAGAAATGGAAGAGGTGAACCGGAGCATTTGTGAAGAGTTTGGAGGTCATTGGGACCTAGAGGAAGGGAAATACTTAGAAGCAAGAGAAAATATGATAAGAGTGCACAAGCAATTCCCTGAGACACTCGCTCTCATCCAAAAGTTGAATGGGGAATTAGGAGAAACTGAGGCTTTCTGTAACACGAAAACCACCATGTTCCTTAAAATAAGGGAGGGTATCAGAGACGCGAAGCAGATGACGCAGGATGTGGCTCAGAAGACACAAGTCAACGTAGCTTACTTCAACTATGTTCCGTATAGTGCTGGTCGTCTAGCGAAGAACAAGATGAGCCACTCAAGGCTGGAAACTAGCCACAGTGGGACTCAGACTGAAGAAGCCATGGAAAATCCCGCTCCCCAGCATGGGAAAAGAGAGAAGGAGCCCACTCTGAGTCCCGCTGAGGCAAGTGTCACACGAAGAGCAATGGAGAAGTCTAGGACCTGCACCGCTGCAGCGAAAGTGACGTCCACACCGAAGAAGGTAGAAGAAACTGCTGCAGTGACAGTCCTTATCAAACCGTCCGGGGGTTTGCGCTACGCGAAGATCCTCAAGGATCTTGAACAGAAGGTAAGTCCTGATGCCCGATGTGTAAAAATTAAGGGGGTCAGGCAAACCAGAAACGGAGAGGTCCTTGTGGAACTATGACCTGCAGGAAAGGGCAGAGCCGAACTCTCGGCGGCGTGGAAGTCGAGGTCTTGGACACAGCCACAGGAGAGTTTGGGCGGCCGTAAAAAACCACTTCGGCAACAGCTATGTAGGAGAGGTGAAGGTCAGCCTCACGAAAAGGCCCTTCAGAGGTAATCTGAGGGCTTTTGTCAAGCTGACAGAAGAGTTGACGGCGAGGCTAGTGCGCGCAGACACCTGAAGGTGGGTTGGGTGTCCTGTCGAGTACAAATGAAAACGGTGAGGGTGCGCTGCTATCGCTGCCTCGGATTCGTCCATCTACCGTGGACAATGAGATGCTTGGCGTTCAGAGAGGCAGCCTCGTTGAAGAAGCCTCAGGGACGTCCAAGCTAATGTAGCAGACCCAATCAGGATGCAGAGAGCCGACGAGCCCGATGTAAGGTACCACCGCACTGCTGAGGACAATGCGAGCATCTTGATTGGTCTGAAAGAAGAGCAGGTGAATGCCAAGCAGGCAACATTTGTTGGAAGCCGAAGCACGGCTTACTGGCCTTATCCCTATGTCCTTGAAGTAATGCGAAAGCGGTTCCGAGGACATGGGTTGGCGGGAAAAGGAGTTAAGGTTTATTGGGTAGGTGCCGTTTCGGTAAGTCCCACTCTCACTTTCGTTCCTTGAGGACCTCGTGGTCCCCAAAGATCGAACTACTACAAACTTATACATCATTAAATAATTACTTACAATTAATTTCCTTGTTAAAAAATATTTTAAATTGTATTTATTGATTACTTAATACATTATACATATTTCGTAATCAATTTTTCATGAAATGAGTCACTGCAATAATCTTTATATAATGTTTAATTGTTTAAATAAAAACAAATTAATGAGCAATATTTATAGAGATTTTTCTGTTCTACAAGTTTAGTTCTATACATTTTGACCGAAAAACCTCCCCATTTCGAGATATGTGCAAGAGAAGGAGCATGTGGGCTTCGAGCTCAAACTCACCCCCTACTCAGAGAGATGGTTGCTCGGGAATTGTGAGTCTTGCAACAAAAATGCAATATAACCCTTCTTTTTAGTTTTATGTATTCTTTTTGTCTAATGAGATATTTTTATCGCTAGATGCGCCCTTTTCGAAATAATCGCTGAAACCCAATTCTCGGGTGTTGTTCGTTAGATTTAAGGGTGTTTCCATCCACAGGCCAGAGGGAACCTCTTTTGGTATTTGATTCTGCTGCCATACGCAACCACGTACGAGAGATATTAAAAATTTATAAATTTTTTCTGGAAATTACCTGTTTTTAAGCTAATTTGACTGGATTCTTGGAACACAATGTTAATTAGTATTGGGGTCTCGTTAATTTACTACTTTATTTACAGTCGAGTTCTGAAAGTCTAATAGGCTAAGTCACGTTTGAATGTGATTTTCAACATAACTTATTTAAAGTATAGATTGAGGGATTGGGCTTCAACTTTTCAGCAAAGCTACACTGGTGTATGCACTTTAACATTTCCGTTATTACCGCAAATATTAACCAATTTTAAGGAATATTGTTTTCACTTTCTTCCAATTACACTCGAGTCGCGCTACTGCGAAATTCAGTACATTGAACTCCCGCTATTGAGTACATTTTTCTCCCCATAGTGAGAACGGCGCTATAACCTCTTCTGCCGTACTACTCCTTTCTACATTTGATCATTTCATGAAATGTACAATTCACTGTACATTCTACAATGATTGCATAATGTTATTATTTATTTTTAAACTATAAAACATTATATAATAAAAAGTTTTTATATGTAAGATCTAAAATGATTCATTAGGATTTATGGGATTTATTGGTTAGATTCGATACTTACGGTGAAAGTTTTTATATTGGTGATGTCTTTCAATTTTTCTTTCGCGCTATTCATTTTAATGATTCCCATGATTGTTTCCGCGATTTTTTCACGATTGGAATGTTGACACGTTAAAATAAACTAATAATTTTTAAGATTCAAATCTTCACTACAAACTGTCAGGATGTAAACAGCTGACATGTGCGCACACAGATGCACACGTATCATCTACACAGATTTGCACATGGTAAATAGTCGGAGGAGTGGGGTCCCCTCGAGTGTACATGAATAAACTAATTCTGGCAATTAAAATTGATTCAAGCCATATTTTCAAATTTCAGTTTTTGTAATCGCCCTGAATCTCATAAGAACGGAGGGGTCATTCTTTACGGGCAATTCGATGCGCTCCGGGGTGTCCACCTCGTGAGTTTTTTCGAGGGTTGATAAGAGTTCCGGGAAAATGCATATCCACCTAACACTGCGCGTGTCCATTTTGCTGACCAGCGCCGGTTTTTGGAAAAAATTTATATATTTTGTTGAATAATTACAAAAGGAAAGAATAGAGAAAAATTGCAGTGACATTCAATGTTAGCCGTATGTGGTATCGCGAGACAGGCAACCTCGGGCGCATCGAATTGCTCGTAACGAATGACACTTTCATTGTTATGAGATTCAGAACAGTTACAAAAACTCGAATTATGAAAGCATGGATTGATTCAATTTGAATTAGCAGAATTAGTTTATTCATATAATTTGAAAAAAGTGAAAACGTCAAGAGCCGGCAATTCAGCCCCGATTTGAAATTTTTAAAATTGAAGTACGCTAAATTTCAAAGCGCACCTAGGTCTATCATATTTGCATTTTAATAGATTTATTCAGATTTTTCACAAAATCATTAATAACTCTATAACAGCGGTTGGCATATACTGAAACTCATCTTAAATGAACGCAGTACTCCCACAATGCAAAACATTTGATTGTTGTACGTTTTCATGATTATACACGTGTTATATTGATAAATAGCCAAACATTGTAATTTACGTTGAAACAAATGTGTTCTTCCATGAAAATGCTTTAAAATATTGTAAACGTGATTGTTAATGAAAATTTTTATAAAACAACAACAATCGTAATTGTTACAAACAATTTCTTTTGTACAAATTTGGAATTTGTGATTTTTTATTTCGGGTTTTCGTTTATCATTTTAATTGTTGTATATATTCTTAAAACTAATATATTTTTGATCTTTTTTAAAATATAACATTCAAGTAAATATGAAACTTTGGCCTGTAAAATAAGTTTTTTGCCCTAAACCTGCTTCAAATTTTTGTTAAAGAGATTTACATAAACTTTTCCTATTTAAAATTGACAATAAACAATTGTTATTATTTAATTCCAAGTATCGCGGAATTTTTATGTACAGCACAAGTCCGATAGGTTGCCGTCCGATAAGTGTAAACTCCACTTAACACATCATTATTAACCGATTTTCAGGAATCTATTTTTCACTTTCTACCAACGATAGGAATAAACTAATTCTGACTAAACATTTTTTTAAACCGGCGCTGGTCAGCACAACTGCATAATATTTAGATACCGTATGCAAAAATTCAGCAAAAAATATTCAAAATTGCGACTGTAAAATAGATTCCCGTTTTCTAACTCTAATAAATGCCCTTTAGAGTGGCAATGGGCCATCAGAGGCAAAGCCTAAAATCGTCAGTACATTTGTTGTAGTTGCAGTGTCGAAGTTCGGCTTCCACGTCAAATCATTTTAACTCCATATTAGAGAGTTTAAGCGATTCAAGCCTAGTCAATAGAAAATGCCTTAGAAAATTAAAAAATAACAACCGTTATCTCCCTCATATCAATTTTAGGTTCGAAGTTACTATGTCGTAATACGATACCTGGCCCGAAACCTGAATTGCATTGAGCCCATTATATTGTTACTTTCTGGTGTGCCGTAAGTTTTTTTATGAACAATGCGCTCGAAAGGTTTAGACCAAACACACAGGATGAAAATATGACGGAAGTTTTGGGAGAGGTAGGGTTCAATATTTTAGGATTCGGGCGACTAATCGCTTCTTTCCAGGTATCAGGAAATATAATAAATAAATAATAAAGTTGCATAATGCAATTGCAACATTATTTAATAATTAAAAGAATTTTGCGAGACACTTTTCAAACTGCTTAAGGTAATATATGCATAAAATAACAACAGTTTAAAAAAAGATTCTTTATGCTATCCTTTATCATTCAATACATTGAAACGCATCCTTTAATTCATTGAACCGTCACAGTTAAATTAATGCGAAATACAATTGCATCTCTTCTTAAAATTAGTTTATCATCTTGTACTCATCTCTCACATATAGATGAAGTTAAATCTGAAACAAAAAATATTGTCAATAAGTCTTTCTAGTTAAATCTATAAAAACGTGGAAGGATATATTATTTGGCACAGTGACCTCAATGTTGGCGAACTTTTCTTCCATTCCATTATTCGCTTCCATTAGAGCCGTACACTTATTGGTTGTATTTGACGCGCGACCAATGGGCGCACTACCCTAAGTCAAACGCAAAGAAAACTTCGCCAACACTGAGATCACTGGTTTGGTCAAAATTAGGTATGAATAACAATTTTTGACACAAATTCAAAGTACAATTGCACAAAAAAGTAAATTCCTCGAGCAAATTCACTCGGAAAGGAGCGAAAAGCAGATTTTCAAGAAGAAATTTAAAAGCATTCTTAAAGAATCCTCAATTCTTAATTATTGTGTAACTGTAGCACAATTAGAATAATATTTCAAGACCATTTTTTTATTCAATGCGTCTTTATATGTAAACTGTATAAAAGTTTTTAGTTATGGGTGATTGCCAAGAAGTTAAACAAACATTTTTTAAATATATGTAGGACAGATAAAAATATTTAAGATTATAGACTTATTTCGAATGGACGGTGCTAAATATATTCTTAACTATACTGAAATCTTCGTAGGTGTAAAATTACCAATATAGGCACTATGAATAATCTGAATAATTATTTTCGAGTTTTATTCCAAAATAGCCATATCCATGAATTTTTATTATTTGAAAATGGTGTTTATTTTGTAATTTAAAATTTTTAATGTGTAGTTTGAGATATGTGTATGGCAGGACATTCTGCATACTTTTTTTATATATAATTTCTCAAATGAAGTCGTCTATAATCTTGAAACTTTACTAAATTGTGCTTCGATGTAAGTACTTTACTAAGGTGATTTTCAATAAAATTGTACATTAAAAGGAAAAGTGAAAAATTATTGAGAAGTAAAGTGGTCAACTTTTGGGCATTCACTCCCATGTGCTTCGCATTTTATTGTTACATATTTCGAATACTCTTCTTTAATAATTGTTCAACTTCATGCGCCTTCATATATATGAAGTACAATTATTTAATTATATTTCGAATTTTTTTGCAAGCTATTTTTCTACATTTTTCACGAATTTGATCAAATAAGTTTATTTAGACTTCAGTAATTTTTTATTTAATGGGTCTTTGTATCTGTGACGTATATATTTCTTCTTAGTTATGTTTCCAATTTTGTTCGAAGCTATTTTCAATTATTTTTTAAGATTGCTTTTCTTAATGGATATTTATATCTGTGACGTATAGTATTTTAGTTCTACTTTCCATTTTGTTGGAAGGTATATTTATACACTTTTTTCGAATAATTGGTTATTTAATTGTAATTACTTTTATTCATATTTTCTACTTTGTTACAAGCTCTGACCACAGTTCAAAAACTGTTTGTATAAATGATAATTAAGAAACACCTGAAGCATCCGAATTGTCGCAGTTATACTAATGAGATGAAAGTTATATGTTTGTCTATTTATGAGAGGTCAGCTAAATTTTATCGTTCATTGAAAAGTATAATAGGAACCTTATCAAGTCCAACCACATTGAAAACCGTTTTAAAAAATATTCCAGTGGACACTGGAGTAAACGAAAGTACAAAGCAGCTTCTTAAGGAAGCAGCTTTCAACAGGACTTCACTATGATAAAGACAGCCACACGAAAAGTGCGCAGTTACAATGCTGTATCAAGAAGGCCGTGAAGGCGGCGAAAGATGCAGGTCTAAATGTGGTAGCCTCAATTTGCGATGTAGCGAGTACGAACGAATCTGCTATAAACGCACTGATCGAAGACACGAACAAAATACTGGGAGCAGAATACGTGGAAGGGTGTAAGTTTCATTAAATATTTTACTTTTAATTATAAAGTCTTTTTCAAAACCTGGAAGGTATTTGGTAATCTTCAAAAGTTTTTTTGAAAAAATTAAGATATTTTTGAATTTGTAAAACCTTAACGACAGTACGCGCAGATGCTATAAGTTTTAAAAAAATGGCTTCTTAAATTTCAGATGGTACGTTCATAGTTCACGACGTAAAAACAGTAGCATTCGGACCATGAAGCATTTAACAGATCAGCACGTTTATCTATATTTAATATATAAGAGCGAGAAAAAATGTTATCAGATGACAAGTTGAGAACCTGCCTAGACAGTACACGTTCTAACGGGAGTGGCAGATGTGATTTTCAAAAAGTTCTGGGGAATTCTTCTTATTAGGTACAATTTTTACTAAAAATTAGAACAGTGTAAACTTACATATTTTATTTCATTTAAAAAACTTAACTATTTTAAAATTTGTAGGTAGAGATTTTATATGTACATTGCTAGATTCACAAACCGGATGAGAAATATTAACTGATTTCAAATTTATTTTTAACTTCTTTCTGATGTCAAAACACAACTTTTCCCGGCTCATCTCCGTTTTACATATACCTAATAATTCACTTGCGATCTCAACAATCCTCCATTCAATTGCAAAATAGGAGACCTCATTTGGCCCTACGAAAGTATCACTAGAAGGCGGAATTTCGAAAAGCAATTTTCGAACCTTGCTCGCAGACGAAAGTTTCCATATGGAATTTTTTAATGAGGCAAAGGCCTGAGAAATTTAAGAAAAATAGTTGAGGAAGAGCTTGAAAACAAAGCACCTAAACCAGGATCCGCTTAAAATCTTCTTCGGGCAAATTCGTGACCATGGAGCAGGAAATACGAAACCTACCTTTGACCAAATTAATTGGTCACTTCAAGGCGCTCGTTATCAATAATTTGACGCATTATCATACGATGGTGGGGGGGGGCACATGTGCTGATGACGAAGGAACGTTTCTTCTTGCGACAAACCCATTCCAGAGAAAGGAAAAATTTTCCACTTAAAACGGAGACACCATGAAGTCGCACAAAAACCATTTTCCAAACGAATTGACGTGAGAGGGAAGTCTTTATTAGATGAAATTCACGCTAAAGTGAATTTTCTGCTCCAACGGATTATGGTCTCCTTTTATAAGGAAATTGGGTATAGGAAATTGCAGTATCGTATCTCAAAAAAAAGCTCGAACAGAAGTTGTCTCCTGTAGAATCCGCAAGGATGATTTAGTGGATAACTTTCTTCAAATAAACGCAAAGCATTTTTGCATAATAAGAAGGAAAATTATTCCACATTATCAAGGAAGCCTAGGAGAGGAAGATTTACGGAACAATAGTCCTTTTCACTCATTGCATGTATTGGACTCCACTCATATCGGTCGTCTTTTACAGGTTTTTAAAATTGAATAGTTTTAAAGGGGGTTGCAAATTTTTGAATATTGTATTGTCAAATTATTTAAATGTTTGTCTCATTTTTTCATATTTAATATTTGCCATCTTTAAAACATTTTCGAAAAGTAATGACTTAAAGGGATTCGCAAATTTTCAAGTATTATTTTTTCAACTTATTCAGAAATGTTTCAGATTTCTTTAATATTTCATATTGGTTATCTTCTACAGATTTTTCAATTTGAATAGTGTAAAAGGATTTAAAATCTTTAAAATATATCAGCAACTTGTTGAAAACTGCTAAGGATTTCCTCACAATTTTGTATGGGTCTATTTACAGGTTTCTCAAATTGAATACCTTAAAAGTATGATGAAATCTTGAAATATATTGGAAACTCTTTAAAAAATGTTAAAGATTTCCCCAACATTTGCTATTCGTTATCTTTTGTATGGGTTTTAAATTGAATAGCTTCAAAAGATTGACAAAATGTTTAAATATTGAAATATTGGTGACTTATTGAAAAATGTTGAAGATTTCTTCATTATCTGTTATTTCGGTCCTCTTTTGCAAGTTTTTCATTAAAATGAATATTTCAAAGAATAAAAACATTTTAAATGTATGTCAACTATCTAAAAAAAATCTTTCAGATTTCTTTCACATTCAAAATCGGTCGTCTTTAACACGTCTTAAAATGCAATGGTTTAAAAGGATATAAAAATTTTGAGGTATTATTTTGTCAACTGATTCAAAAATTAAAAGATTTCTTTAAAAAATGCTGTTGAACACTGAACTTGGTACACAGAAGTCATGAATTTGAAAATGCTTCAACATAGGATTTAACAGGATTACTTATTTAACCTATCATTATTTTCGTACGCTTACTAACATTTTATAAAAATATAATACATAATCATAAATTAAGTCATACATATTGACTTTTTTTACTCTTGTAAGAAATTATACAATTTTTAAATCGTATAACTTTTTCCATCAACTTCGCCCTTTAACTACATCTACGTTTCAAAATACCAAAAAAAAATTCACTTGTGATTCCATAAATAAATCTCCGGACAATATTTAATGCAAACTTGTTAAAATATCAAAATTTGTTTTAAAAATTCTAGTTTTTCATTCTTTTTATACATTCTTCAAATTTTGAATTAAATATATCATTAATATTTTATTTTCCTGCAATAATAATTGATGCAACACATTTGAACAAGCACATACATATTTACGTACACTGACACACGCGCTTACGAGAAATAGTTCCTACATCAAAGTGTACGCGGCGCTTCTTCTCAGTATATGTCGCCACCATATTTCCAAAGCGTTGACCACCCCTGAGTTGCAAACACTATTTTTATCCATGAATGTATAGAAAAATCGATTTGAGTGAATAGGAAAAACCAATAACTACACAACTTATTCTGTAAATCAAAGCGTCATCAAGAAAAGGGTCTGATATCGCACTAACTAGGTGAGAATGGACATAGCTCTATACCCTGTTTGCTCGAAATGCGCATGTCCAACGAACCAGCAAATTTCAACTCGATTAGAAAAGGCTTGATAGCGTTGCTCTCCTGCTATTCCATGATGGATTTCGTTCCCTTTCTGGAGCAGACTGCATTTGGTGGCCTAGTTCTGCGGTCGAACATTCTAACGGCTGTTACAGCTGCACAATATACAGGAGTGTATACATCTAAAGCAAGTTAGTATTGCGTTTAAATGCATATGTGAAAACTTGTTCATGTGTTCGATTACTGCACGCAGATTCTTTTTTGATGCACATCTTTGAAAGAGAATGCCTTTGTATTGGTTCTGAATTTCTGAATTTTAGTAAAAAACAACCAAAATTCCTTTCATGGTTGTAGTGGGTGCGGTACTTGAACTTAATGATCCCTTGCATATATGTCTTCACCTTCAATCAGGTTTTCGTTAATTACACGAATATATTGTATTGCTTCACCGGCCACTGCTTGATCTTGTGGTGCAACTTCCTTCAACTGATGTTCATTATCTTCGTTTTTCCACTCAAAATCTACCTATCGTTTAATCTCAATGGCTCGGTCTTCTCAGATAAGTAGATTATTCCAGATATTCCTCAGCTTAACGACAAGATCACCTAGTACAACTATCTGCATATGAATATACTTCGCAGCAAACTTCACCCTCAATCTGTATTCCTTTTCGCTTAACAAACCTCGCGCTTTTGTAGTTGATGCTCTCCGACGGTATTTATGTTGAGGTGGTTGGCTTAAAATTGTTCACGCGTATCAAATAGCCACATTCTCCTTCTCCAATTTTTTTAAACCTCTTTTTCCTATATTCCCCATTTCTGTTTTATTACCCCTGCTTCTTTTTTATCCTTTCTCTTATATGACCTCCAGATCTGCACCTGATTGCAAGGCATGTCCCAGATATTTTAACTCTTACTTCTTCTAACTTTATTCACTTCCATCTCCCCGTCCATCCTTTCTTTCCATTCCTCTTCTAAACCTCATTATCTTTGTTTTTTCTACATTTAAATTAAACTTTTTCTCATCTAAGTATTTCTCTCATCTTGTAATTAAGCCCGCCATTCTTTCTTTGTCCTCTGCCATCAATACTATATTGTCCGCGTATGCCAGTGACCCTGTTTTTCGTCTCTCTAAAAAGGACCCCGTAACACGCCTATGGGAAAAGTGGTTTCCGTTAATTTGGCTGAATTTTGTATATGTTACGTGTCTCG
>JAWWLR010000054.1:9636915-9650040 GCA_035041075.1 Acraspis erinacei
TTAGTTCAACTTTCAACCAAAAAGATGAATTTTCAACTAAAAATATAAATCTTCAAGAAAAAAATGATTCCTTAACAAAGTGATTCAGCCAAATTTTTCAAAGAATCGGCAGCAGTAATTTGGTGATTGTGAATTCTCTCTTGTTAAAGCTCCTTCGGTTTTAACGAACACATTCTCTTATAAAAAACTTTTTTTATTAAAAAAAATGTAATTTTTGGGGATTATCCATTATTTTGTATTCTGTCCAAATTGGAATTTCCTTTTTTTTTCAAGAAAAGTAAAAAAGTTGTTACTATGATCTTGTAGAGAATTCAAAAAGTAACATTTTTTGTCTCTTGCCTTTTTTCATATCGTGCATTAACGTGCTTAAAATGTTCATTTTCGTGTGTTTTTTGGAATTTTGTAAATGCTAAGACCCTGGTATAACGGAACAATTGAATTTTTATTCATGATAGATGAGATCTCTTTTAAAACAGATTTTAACCAAAAAAGTAGAAAATAGTTGAATCTTCAACAAAGCAGTTACATTTTTATCCAAGAAAGATGCAATAACTCTACTAAAAAAATTAATTTTTAAATCAAAAAGACAAATTTTAAGAAAAAATAGTTTTCATCCGAAAAAGATTTCATTTTACGTATCAGCAATAAAATGTCAATTTTTAACCAAAAGTTACAGCTTTACGAAAAGAGCAGAATTTCTAACACAAAAAGATGAATTTTTAACAAAACAGTTGAATTTGCAACCAAAATCGATGTCTTTTTACGAAAATTGTTCAATTTTAAGCCAAATAATAAAATATATATAACAAAAAATTGCAATTTTTACATTTTTGCAGTTTACTATAATTTATCGTATTTTATTGTGAAAATGCTATTCCGCAGAAAATGTAATTTGTTATTATTTGTTTGAAACCTTAAAAAAGGTTTAAAAAGAATTACAAAATATGATTTTAAGTAACTTTTAAAAATAATTAGAGCAGCGATATTATTACTTTTATTCCCTTTTTAAAGTGAAAAGAGCAATAAAATAATTTTTCATCATCTTTTCAAGGTTTTAATTATTTTGGACGATTTAAGAACTTTTCCGTGGGATTTTAAAGAATTTACTAACATTTTGGGAATTATTGAATGTCTTTATGGATTAGAGGATTTCAATGAATTTAGAGGATTTTAAAAGCGTGCAAGGTATTGTAATAAATTTTAAAGGATTATATCCGATTTCATGTAGTTTTACGGGATTTTATAATATTTCAGTGGATTTCAAAGAATTTATTCACAAGAATTAAGAAATTTCATAGGATTTCAAAGATTTCCAAATATTTCAAGGTGTTTCCGAAGATTTAAAAGAATTTTGAAGATACAAGAATATTTTTAAAAAATCCCAGGAATTTTCAATTGATTTAAATAATTTCATGGAATTTCAAATAATTTAAAAAATTTGCAGGTATTTTACAAATTGCAATAATTTTTCGGGCTCTTAACAAAATCTCAAGAGATTTCAAAAGATTTCACAGGATATTAAATATATTAGTATTTTTAATGTACTTCAATCATTTGAAGTGGTTCCAAAGGATTTGAAAGATATCAGGATATTTTTTTAAATCAAAAATAGTTCTCCAGAGCTTTAAAACGTTTCAATGATTTTAAAACTATTACAATAATTTCAATAATTTAAACTGATATCAAAGAATGTGAAATATTTTAGGGTATTTAAAGAGATTTCAAGGCTTTTTAAAGAGATTAAAAAGTTTATTAAGTAAAATTAAAAGATTCGAATGATTTGATATGATTTAAACAAATTTCCATGGGGCTTTAAAGAACTGATTAGAATTTTGTAAGAAATGGAACGATTTTATAAGATCGAAAATGTTTTATGATAATATAAGAAAATACAATTTTCCAAGAGATTCTAGAATATTTCTGAGGAATACAATAACTTTAACTTATAAGTGATTTTCAAAAGTCTTAAGGTATTTTAATAAAATTTCCAGGATTTCTGAAAATATTAGATTTCACGTAATATTACAAGATATTATGATATTTTAATAGATTTTAAATAATTTATTCATAAGAATTTCGGTAATTTCGTAGGATATCAAAGATATTAAAGAATGTTTAAGATTTTAAAATAGTTTCTAAAGTCCCAAGGAATTTTCAACTATTTAAAAAATTACAACAAATTATCAAACGCTTTAAAAAAATTGTAGGGATTTCAACAGATTTTACAGGATATTAAATACGTTATGGTAGTTTAAAAATATTTACATCAATTAAAGTGATTACAAAGGATATGAAAGATATTAGGGTATTTTTTTAAATTCCTAATAATTTTCAAGAGTTTTAAAAATGTCAAGACATTTGCAATATTTTAGAGTACTTTAAAAATAGCTCAAGGAATTGTTAGTTGATTTTAATAATTTATTGGGATTTCAAAGGATTTAATTCATTTGAGCGCATTTTAAATTACTCCGAGGCATTTTATAATATTTTTGATGATTTTAATGATTTGAAGAGATCTTAAACGCTGTGAAGGTATTTTCCAAAATTAAAAAACTTTCAAGAAATTTTTAATGATTTAAATGATTTTATGATATTAAAAAAAATTATCATGGGAGTTTATAAAGAATTTACTAGAATTTATAAAGATATAGAACGATTTTATAGACTCATAAGGGTCTATGATGTATTTCAAGGAATTTATATACAAGAAGTGAGAGGGTTTCGTTGGGTTTGAAAAATTTGAAGAGATTTTCAAATATTTTTTGCAATTAACTTGAAATTTACCCTAAACTCTTTTAAATTCTTGGAAATTCTCTTAAATCCTGTACTGAAAAACTATACTATAATAATGATTATAATTATTAATTTTATATATAAATTTACATATATACATAAATTATTATTATAATTTTAAAAAATTTTTTAATTTAAAATAATTTGTTATAAGTTAATTTAATACGATGTTTTAAATCTGTTGCGAGGATGTTTAATTATAATTATCAATAATATTATTATTATTATTATATTTGCAACTAAAAAAATGTTATTATTATTATTATTATTGATATTATTATATCTAATGATACAATTAAAAGCTTTTACAATAAATTGATGTAGTATTTGTAAACTTCAAAAAATGTACAAAATGGTGTATTATGCAAACTTTTTAAAATTAAAATTTATTATAATGAGCCTAATGGTATTAATTGCTATTAAACACATCTAACTTTCTGTGATTTAATGAAGAAAAATGTAGAACTTTAGGCTTGATGTTAAAATGTTAGTATGAGGTCAAAAGATTAAAACTCCTTGATCAAGGATAACGTTATTTATAGTACAAATCTGGTAGAAGCGAAAAATGAATACTGCAACATCACAATACGAACACGGGACATCATTTTTTAAAAAGCTGCGGTCTTTCGACACGAGAAAATACGTGTTAAATTTGGGACTGGGGATTGAAATTGAAAACTTGAATTTTACTGTAAATTCGTACTCATTTTCCGGTTTCCCGGCCAAGTCGCTACCCTGATTTAGTATTAAAAGCTACTTCTGGCAAAGTAATTGCTAACTATTTGGAAATTAGTTATTCTACTAAAAAAAAATGGTATTACTTACTTCTTCATAGGCTCTGGAAGTTTCGCCAGCGATCATTCCAGCGTATTTGAGATTCTCGACACCGAGGCCATCGTCCTTTCCAATTATATCCGTGATTTTGTAGCGAGACTCACCACCGTCTTCAATCAAAGAAGCTTTGACGGAATTAAGAGGAGCTAGTCTTGCATAATCATCCGGAGTTAAGTAGATATACTTAAATCCTTTTTCAGGTTCCTTTTCGTCTTCCCACGAAATTTTGAAGAGAGCTTTTACCTAGAGACGAAGTTTTTAATATTTAATATCTAATACAGTGAAAAGTTGACTGACTTTTTATTTATTTAGAGATTAGGTTTTTAATCATGGAGACTTACTTCCTCAGCAAGGCCAATTCGCGCACCAGAGTTGGCTGAGAAATAGATTCGAGGAATGCCAAGTTGCCTGGATCTTTCGGATGCTCTACAGAATAGCAGATCTTCAGTCATTCCGAAAGAGCCGATGAGTTGTGTAAGATCGTTGGCGATTAAAATAATATCCCTGCCAGTTGGACATTCTGGAGTGTAAAGTGTTAATTTCCAAGCGACCATACCGACGTCATTTTCTCCGGGTAAACGCTTTAGTTCGACAAGATTGTCTCCATCCAAAACCAGCTCCGCAATGTCTATGAGAGGATTTGGCATTGTCACGTTTTCTGAAAAAAAAGTTCAGAGTGTAAAGAAATGTGATTATTGAATCTTACTAATAAATACAGGAGGCCACTCGCTACTCAAGACTCAGCAAAACTTTTCAGTTTCTTAACACTTTACAACAATTCTTCCCGATCATTTGAATTAAAAAATGCAAGTACTCAAATGAAACCATTTTAATATCGAAGGTTCAATATTGTAGAAATGCAATGCTTTCAATATCAGGGTGGCGATTCGAAGGACAATTTTAAATTCCCGGGTTTTCCCGGTCAAGTTTTTCAATTTTCCCGGTCAACTAAAAGTAACATAATTCATATTTGCCGCTAAACGCAAACATGTATGTAAATTCATGCTGTTCATTCTTAACATTCTTTAACACAAAAGAGCAAAAAACTGCAAAATAAATGAATTTCGAAACAAATACTTAAATTTTTCATTAAAAAATCATTTTCCATAAAAATGGAATAGTTAAACTTACTTGCAAAAAATAAATTAAAAAAAAGAATTTTTCAGAAAATAGTTGAAATTTAAACCAAAAAGGTGAGTTTTCAACTAAAATTATGGAAATTTCATTTGAAATAAGTTAAATTATCAGTTAAAAAAAATACTTTCCAAAAAAAAAAAATAATAAAAAAAGAACCTTAAAAATATACTTACGTTTTTAAACGAAGTGATGCATTTTGAACTAAAATTTTTAATCTTTAACGGAAATAGTTGAATTTTTGACCGAAGAGATGAGTTTTCAACCAAGAAGATTAATTTCTACCAAAAAGATCAATTTTCCACGAAAAAAGATAATGTTCCAACCAAAAATTGAATAATTAAATTTTAAGTCGAAAAATAAAAGATAAATATTTAACTAAAATTATGGAATATTCAAATGGAATAATAGTTACATTTTCAGTTCAAATAAATAATAATTTTCAACCACAAAACAGACACAAATTTTCAACAAAATAGTTCAATTTCCGGCAAAAAATTCCTTCTCATCTAAAGAAAAAAAGTTTTTAATCAAAAAGCTCATATTTCAACCAAAGAAATTAATTTCTAAATAAAATTATAAATCTTCAACCAAGAAAAAATAATTTTCGGCAAAAGAGTTTAACTTTCAGCCAAGTAATTTTATTTCCAACTAAAAGATTAATTTTTAACTTAAATGATAAATATTTAACTGGAATACTTGATTTTTTAAACGGAAATAAGAATTTTTGAACAAGATTATTAACTTGCAAGAAAAGATAATTTTCTACAAAAGAAAATCGATTTTCCACCAAATATTTTGTTGTTAAATGAAATTGTTAAATTTTCATTTAAAGAGACAAATTTTCATCCAAATTGTTGAATTTTGAACAAGAAAAGATTAATTTTCAACCAAAAATGGAAACTCAAATTTTCAGTTAAAGGAATTAACTTTTCAACAAACAGACAAATTTTCAACTAAAATGGTGAATCATTAACTGAAATAGTTGAGTTTTATACCAAAAAGATGAATTTTCTACCATAAAGATTAATTTTCTACAAAAAGCCAAATTTTAACAAAGTATATACATTTTTAACAACTAGTTTAATTTTTAAATAAAAATATCCATTTTAAACCAAATAGTTGAATTTTCATCCAAAAAAGAGACATTTTCAACCCAAAATAGATTGGTTAAACTTTCAATTAAAAATCTAATTCTTAGCGAAAAAATATGCCCGCATTCTATTGAATGTCGCGCTTCGCGCTCGATAATGGGATACCTCTTGCTTCGCGCTCATACATTATTTTACCTCACGTTTCGCCCTCAGATATTTATTCTTTGTATTTGGAATGCTTGAATGAAATTTTATCAAAAATATCTCTTTTAGATCACAGTATTTATATACGCGCTCGATTTATGACAGATATTTGTAAACGTATATTTTCTGAACCACGTGAAAATTAACAAAAAACTACAATCCTTTTTTCAGACATTTTTATCTATCTCGCGTTGCTATGCTAATAATAGGATTTTTGTATTCATATTATTTTTTATGGATAAAAAAATATCCTACAAGTCTTCTTATCTATTTTTTACGTATGTCGCGCCTTTTGGCTTAATATTGGAATTTTCAATTCTCTGCACATTACTTACGATAAATACAAACAAAATTACGAATCCTATTGGAAAATGGTTAAAAGACATTTTGTAGGATTTTTCAACAGCTATAATTTCTCTTTGAGACTTTTTTTCGTAGTTTGCGTCGTTTGGCCATTCTGATACTTTCTCAATCATAAATGATGAAAATCTAATATATGATTACAAATTTGTATCTTTTTTTTGAGTGAATAACTTTTTCTATCAATTTTTTTTCGTGCCTTTTATCGTTTTTCCACAAACTTTTATTTTTTTTATTTTAAATGTTTTTTTCACGAATAAAACAAAAAGTACGCGTCCTGTCAAGGAGTTATTAATAACGAATTTGTAGATCTTTTTTGGTATTTTTTTCGTATCCTGCCTAGTTTTACCAAAAACTTGAATTTTTGATTTTTCATTATTTTTTGTGCAATAAAAATTTGAATTTTCGAGTTTTTAATAAAATTCAAAAAGTTGTTATGATAATATTGAAGGGCTTTCAAAAAGCAAGGTCTTTCTTTTCTTGAATTGTTTTGATATCGTGCGTTTTTTGGCTTAAAGTTTTGATTTTCGATTGATTTAAAAAATTTTGAAAATGCTATAATTCTGAAAATATTTTTTATCGAAAAAAGTCGTTAGGATAAATTTTTCGTCTTTTCTAAAACTATAAATAGCCGTATATAAAATTTTCAAACTCAGAAAAAAGTGGTCTCAAAAATTTTCAAAATGTCCTCACTTTGAATTTTTATCGAAAATGGCTAGTGAAGAAACTCATCCTTTCTTTTGGCACAAAAAAAGTGTGTCCAAGATGGATTTGATCCGTTTATTGTTTCGAGAGTTATCGTGTTTACGGACGGACGGCCGAACGGACAGACAGACAGACGCCATCATAAAAACTGGATTTTCGGATTCAGGGGGTCACAAAACGTGGAGATCCGTTGAAACATGGTGGTGTCAAATTTCCGACAATTCTAATACTTTCTCTATCATAAATTACGAGAATGTAAAAATTACTCACATTGTAATACACGTGAAAAAAAAAATTTAATTTACCAGAATTCAAAATTTTAGGATCTCTTTGCTAAATTTTGGGATTAAATTTGATTTAAAAAAGTCATTAGAGTTTTTTAATATCAACTCTTTAGCATGAGGAATTTCGCATCTTCGGCTCGCCAATCTTTTGGATCACCATACGTAAGTATGCATATCTATATATGAAGCTTTAAATCAAAATCATAATTTTCCGTATACAAATTTATTTTAAAAAAATAATAAATAAAAATAAAATATAAATAAAAAAGTTTTTCATTAATGAAACAGTTATTTTTTTCAATATTTCTGTAATGAAAAGAGTTTGATGTCAGTTTAGTCATTTTACAACAGTGATAATTACCACTTAGCTTCGTCTGTCGCCAATGTTAATATTTTTTACAAAATTACGTCAGAATACAATGTTTTAAGAATAACATGCACTTTGAACAGTACTTTCGAAATTATTGCCAACTACAATATTTTTTATAATATTACATTATCTCTCTGCCACAAAAAACTGGGTTGAATTTTATTTTTGGTATAAACAGATAAATTAAAAAAAAATAATATTAATAAAAATTAAATTTAATTACATATGCGTAACTGAAAAAATAATAGTGTAAGGAGTTTTTTCATTGCAACTTTCTTTTATATTAAATTAAAAATTGGCGACAAAATTTTTTCCGACTGCATTTATATTGCTTTCTCATTAATTGTACTTCGCTAAAATAAAATCATGTTTTAGAGTTTTAAGAAGTTTTTTTCATTGCAAAGTTCTTTCAAATAAAATAAGAAATCGGCAACAGAATTTTCTCGACTACATTGATATTGCTTTCTCATTAAATATACTTCGCTAAAATAAAATAATATTTTAGGAATACTGCAAGATTTATCAATAGTTATTAATAAAATAAATCAAATTTAAATTTAAAATTAAGTAATTTTATAATTTCAAAAATGAGATATTAATAAAAGAATAATGCTTCCACTTGTCAAACTGCGTACCTACAAGATATCATGTACTTTTCACAAATTTAATAAAACTCACTGAAAGGGCCACCATTGTGTGCCGAAACGTTTGGAACAACTTAACTATGTAGTTTTAATTCACCTGCGCCTAAAGCCAACAACTTACATCACAAATTTATACACAATGTATTATTGAGGGTCAATATAATCCCCCAGCGATTACTAAAATCAATAGTTCAATTTTCAGTTTAAAAAATTATTTTCCAACAATATACTCAAATCAGTTAGCAATAAAATAAACTTTCAACTAAATACTTAAATCTTCAACCAAAGAAGACGAATTCTCAACTAAAGTTTTAATAGGAGAATTTTCAACTAAAAAGTGTCAGTATATTTATTTTCTGAGATAACCTGACAATATTAAAATGTACAATCTTTCCTTTGGACTTCCTTCACTATATGCATATCCATTTCGACCAAAAAATTTAAAACGATGTCTTCTATCGAAAAATTGTTTAAAGAAACTTTGTAGGAGTGTTTAAAAGCTGACATTTCTTCAAAAAATGTCCCTGTAATTCGCGTCATTTGGTTCAAAATTTGAATTTTCGATAGATTAAATATTACTTTAATAAATAAAACCCAAATGACAAGACCTATCTAAAATTTTTTATCCTAATTTTGCACGACTTTTTAAAAGCTATAATTGCTCCTGAAAGCTTTTCTCGGTATCTCACGTCGTTTTCCCGAAAATTTGAATTTTCTTTTTTTATATAGTATTTTCGATAAATAAAACGGAAATCAAAAATTGTCGGCTTCAGGCTGTCCCGAAACGTGAAAATCATTCAAGCATTGATGTTTGAAATTTCGGTCTATAATAATACTTTCTCAGCCATAAATGATGAGAATGTCACAATTATTCCATATTTTAATGAGTGAAGACTTATATTAACCATTAGAATTTAAATTTTCATCACAAATTCTAATTAAATTTTTAATTTTTAATCTAAAAATTATTGCTATTAAAACGTTTTCTGTTTAATGATTCACTCAAATTTAAAATAAAATGTCCTACTTTTGAAGGTTTTAATTAAAAATAATAATTTATCATTGAAGGCTTTTAATTAGAAATTATATAATCTTTATTATTTAAATTCGATTTATTTTAAGTTTCCAAGCGTTCCTCATTTAAGTGATCAATTTATAAATTCGTAAATTATTTGATTTTTATCCTTGGTAAATAATATTCATGCTTTTATTTATAATACTGCAGCCTTAAAAGTGAAAAATTGCATTAAATAAATGAAAATGTACCACATGTTTCTTTATCCATTTTAAATAAACATATATAGTATTTGGTAAAGCTGTAATATTGTCACTAGTTTCACAAGTAACATAATGATTAGAATTGCAAAAGTATGATCATTTTATAGTAATTTGTTATTTACTAAATCATGTCAAAATCCCTACTTCCACTTTATCGGTGTTTTGAGAAATCTTTTTTAAACCAGGGATTTGCTGTGAGGAGAAACGGATAATAGATTTGAAATGCTTACCCTCAGAGCCGCAGGGCCACGATTTTACATATAGAGAAAGAGTGGAGCCAGGTAGTACGAAGAGGGCAGTAGCAACGCACCCGACGAAAGAAGTAGCTATATAAATTATTCCGCCACTCCGCCGCCGCTTGCCGCATCTATGTTATCTATGTTATCTTTGCTTTAAGGCAGAAGTTTGAATTCTATCTTTCTCTGTCGGTAATCATGCAGTATATATTACCCACAGACCCGTAAAAGTTCGAAGTTGACTACTCGCTGCGCTATTTCTGCTCTGAAACAGCTGATACGTATGTCAGACAAAATTGAGTTATTTGCATTTCAAGTGCAAACATTAGTTGTTGGATTATTTGTGTATACTGTTCGTGACCAATTTTTGCTGTTTTGCTCCACTCTGATCAATATAAACCTCATAACGAGCCCATTGACAGAATTGAAAATTCCTTGCAGTGTTCTACAGCACGGTTGGTACTTCTCCAAATTCTTCATTAAAAAAATCCTTTTTTCACAATTCTAATTAGTCAGGACCACTGTTAAATGCTGACGTGCCCTCTAATTGTTGAGTCAAATTTTCAAGACGATATCTTATTTCCTATCACTTTTCCTGTCATCCAAAATGTTTATTTTCAAAATGCCGACCGACAATAAGCAAACACATGCATTTTATCGCCTTCTCTTTTATTTGCGAAACTTTTAGAACGATACCTCACTTCGTCTAGACGTAAGTTGGGACAGATAAATTGAGGACCAGGTTGGATCATCTGACCCTCTCGTCACATTGCCTTAGCAGCAGTTTTGAGTTGTCGCAGAATTTCAATATTTGTGTACAATTGCATTAATTTATTAATAAATTTAAGTATTAAACTAAATTATAAATGCAAAATAATGATTTCCTTACAGTTATAATGTTACAAGAAATCTAAAATAAAATTACGGGGTTTACCATCTCAATTTCCAAACTGCCCTGAGCATTATTCGAAGGCTGACTTTTTTATTAGACATTTCAGAATCCATTGTCAAAAAATGTTGTTTTATTAGACGAAGAGGTTTCTTCGAACAATGCTCGGGCAGTTTGAAAATTCTCATGTCAAAAATCCGGGTTTTAATTTATGTTTCTTGTAGCATTCTGACTCCAAAAAAAGAGTTATTTTACAATTACAATTTACTTTCATACTTGAATTTAAAATTTCAGCAACATAAAAAATACATTAAGATTGAAAGAACAATGTAGTCATAAAGCCGTCAGAGCGATTCGATTATTTTGGGCTAAAGGACATCGATGTAAACAAATCGGAATACTTACCGCCATAACTGTTACATCAGGGGCTAAAACTTTCTTTTTCCAAATGATCTGATCCATAAAAAAGTAACCTTCACACACTAAATGTCGAGGTTTAATAATAAAATCCTGTTGGCCACGCTGAATTGCTTGTTGCCAACCATTCGTATAATATTTTCGATTCAAAGAGCGTTCATTTTCCGATCAGGGGTGGGATTCCGATGCCCTCTAATCTAGTTGATCGGGTCTCTCGTCCTATCGCATATAATTAGTCGGAGATGTTCGATCGATCTGAAAACTATCGACTCCAATTACCTCTTTCTATCTTATGTGTCAGAAAGAGAGAGGTGTCTGTCGATAAACGAGAAGTCAGGACTTCTTGATTACCGGATATTACCCCTCTCGTTCTGACACATCAGATAAAAAGAGATAGTTGCAGTCTGAATTCATGCGATAGGAAGAGAGATTCTATCGACTAGATTAGATGACATCGGAATCCCACTCCAGTTTATTCAATTCGATTGAGCCCCCGATCCAATGTCGAAAAACCGAATTCGATCCGTTCCACGTTTGTTTCGAATTTTTCGATTCGATCTCCCGTCTCTCGAATGTCGAAAATCGAAATTCAACGCGCACTGGCGCGCAGTGGGAAAAAAGTACATTTTTTGGTTCAAAAAACGATTCCGGCTGAACCTGTGGACCGATTTGGATGTTTTTTTAAAGCTGATAAAATTTCAAAGAAAGTAGCTGAGCCTGATTTTTAATTTAGTTTTTCAATTTTTTTATAAATAAGTAAATATGACGAAAAAAATTGTATTTTTTTCAATTTGACGTTCCCACTGATCGTCAATAATAGAAAACTTGTTGTAATCGCCAACGTTTCATAGATTTACATTATATAAAGATATTCCATCATGATACAATAAACAAAAAAAATTTGTATGTAAATTATTTGTTGAAAATGGGTTTACAATCATTTTCAATAATGTAACGTTTTTTAATGTTACATTGCAAGAAATTTGAAAGGAAACAATATTTTAATGAAAAAAAATCTCTTAAGACTATTCTTGTTAAGATTATAAACAAATATAATTAAAAAAATGCAGTATTCAGGCATTTTTCGGCAGAAAACTTCGTTTTTTTCGATATTAATTTTTTTAAATACGGAACCTCATGACAATTTCAGAAAATTCATAATTTGTTGATGAATTTTATGATTTTACCAAATTAATTTAATAAACAAATGCATTATTCGAGCACTTATCGGCGGAAAAAATCGTTTTCTTCAATGCCAGTTCTTTTAACTGGGAACGTCATGATAATTTTAGCAACATCCATCAAAATTTGAAATTTTTTTTATAAACAAATTTAATAAACAAATGCATTATTCGATCATCTGTTGACGAAATATTCTTTTTTTTTTCTATGTCAGTCCTTTTAATTGGGAACTTCATGTTAATTTCAGTAAGATGCATAATTAGTTCATAAATTTTATGGTTATCTAAAACAAATTTAATAAAAAAATGTGACGTGCGCCGCAGAAAGGGGGCTTACTCTACAAAGTTCGAAATCGAGGTTTTTATACATTTCGATATTTTGTGAGTTGCTCTTTTTAATAAAACCCCATAAAAAATTACCGAGCGTTAATATTGGTAATAATTGAGTTGTAAGGTACCTGAGAAATCGGGCTTTCGCTTGAGAGCTCGAGATCCCGTGAATCATCTCCCACCACTCACCACTGGTCTCCGCGTCTCATCTATACCCCACCCGTGAGCTACGTCTACGACATATCTCTTTCCGTGGGAATGTAGTGGTAAGTGGTGAGGGAAGATTTTGTGAGTATTCCCCCTCTCCTAAAAGTCGCGTCTGTCGGTTCGACTTCGATCGTTCATCCTGAATAATTTCACTTTTCAGAGTAA
>JAWWLR010000054.1:10000701-10011539 GCA_035041075.1 Acraspis erinacei
ACCACATTGTCCTTCTCCAATCTCTTTCCCCCCTCTTTTTCTGAGACCCCATTTCTGTTTCATCTCTCCATGAGTTTTCAAGTTATATCATAAATATTCTTGCTAAATTTAAATTCAACTTGTTCCCATCAAAGTATTTCTTCAATGTTGCAATTGAGCTCGCTGTCCCATCTTCATCCTCCACCTCAACAGTCTGATGCTGCCGTAATACATCCCTACTCTCCACTTCCAACTTGGTGCCCTCCTCGGTGTAATGATGAACCGTTTCCGGGACTGGGGTTCGATCCCTGAGCCGGAATCAATGGACATTTTTCTATCTACTTCTACCGGGACCTCGGTCGTTAGGAACTCACCTTAAACTGTAGGTCCTCTCAGAAAAAGCTAGTTTCAGCCCAAGTAGAACATGGCTCTGTACGGGACACAATCTTGAGGGAGGCTGATTTTCCAAAGACTCGAAAATGAGTCAGCGATCTTGTTGCGCTGTGGGGATCCGTACGGAGGAAACCACGCGGGATGATCGCTGGACGCTTTCGAGTAATAAATATACACACATATACTTACATAACACATCAGGATAGTGCTTCGAATCTGTGCGTCTAACTGATGAACTCAGAGGGCTCGCTCCCGCCACCCTAGCCTGCTAAGGAGGCTTACGGATTGCATAGCTGGCGAGGATCACTTTGTTTACCAGTGACAAGCAAGCACGTCCCTTGCTGTGCAATGGTTAGGCCTGGTACCTGACAGGTATAATCTCAGAATTTTTGTAACAAAAAAATCCGACGAGATCCAAAAACACTGGACGAAGATGGCCGGATTCGGAGTACTGCCTTGAGGCCAAACACGGGTGTGGCACAATAGTATGGGTGTGGCTTTGTAGCTTGAGGGCCAGGGGGGTGCTTTACGCCTCCACATCCAACTCGGTTCCCTCCTCGGTATAATGGTGAACCGTTTCCGGGTAGTCTGCCGTATACCAAGTCCGTTGGCTACCATCGTGTACTATATCTAATGTATGGATAAAGTCCATTCCTTAGAACACTTGTTTCCCATGCTCGAGACAATTTACAGTCCAAGCCTGTCCAGGGGCGGCCCAGACGGAAGTGAGAACTCTTGGAGCCAGCGAAATTACTGAGTTTCTTCAATTTTAAATATTTCCACACCAAATAATGCATTTATTATCTAGAAAAAAGTAGCGTAACCTAACCTAAAAACTTTAACATTTGAAGTATAATATGTCTTGTTATTTTGTGATAACGGATCCGGAGTTCCAGCGTAAATTTGCAAGCCTTGGCGTTAAAATTACTCACAAAACTTAATAATCCATTGGTCAAATACTTCGGGAAAATCTCGACGAAGCTCGTCATCCATTTCAGCCAGATCTATAGGCTGTGGTTGATGTGCATTTACTTAGTAACATTATTTATTATTAGAAACAATTTAACAAAATCAATTATGGTTTAACTATCTAAAAATTATAAATAAGGTAAGTATATAATTTTGGTTTCTCTCTGTATTTAACATGACTTTTTTTTTTGCAAGAAAATAAAAAAATCGGTTGAAGATATAGATCTGTATCGAAACACGTCATTTGGAAACTAACACTAGTATGCACAAATTGATTTTAGAAGCCACCAACTGTCTTTCATTAATTATGACTGTTAATAATTTACCTGATGTCATTAATCTTATTTTGCGCGACCTTCCGATTTCATAGGCAATGCAATGGTTTTCTCCCCAATGTTTACTTTCCTTGGAGGTCTCACTCTCTCTCTGTTTTTGGGTTTCGAACGCTACCTCTTCGTTGAAGAGAGGGCTCAGGTAGTGGTGTGAGGTTCAAAAGAATAAAGAGAACAAAGGAGATTCAAAAGAATAAACGGACTCGGCGCTTTGGTTGATGCGATTCAGTGTGTCAACCGAGGTTGAGAGAAGTAGAAATTTCTTCTGGTATTGTGGGAAGGGACGATTCGGATGACGTATTACTTCCGGTTGCTTCGGGATCGATCGTTCGGTGAGCGATCGTGGTCACAGCTTCCGGAGGCTACATCTGTGTTATCTTTTCCAAACAGCAAAAAACTTTTTTTGTACGAAGTGCTAGTTGGATCGACTCTGGGACACATTATTTGGATTTGAGTGAACCAGTCTTCGGATATTAATAGTGACAGTGTTAACTTCTGTAGTGCTATCTGTGGTCGACTTCAACCTGATCGGACAAGATTCCTTCGCTGCCCCACGATATTCCTCCATTAATAATTAACAGTGACAGTCCAACTGAAATGATTTATTTTAATTATTAAACTCTAAATAAATTGTTTTTAAATATTATGATTTACTTTTATTTACTTTGTTTATTTTTAAAGATTTTTTTACAATTTAATGCATTGAAGAAATAGTTTTCAGAAATTGTTTGTGGAAAATTTTTAGCGCACTTTTTTCAAAAAATGAGATTCTACGCATTTATTTGAATCTTATCACTTCAGAGATATGAATTTAAAAATAAAGGCAATAAAAATCAAACATAAGGTGAAATTTTTTATTTATTATTCCCAAAGCAGCCTCGGTTGATGTAATCTGACTTCTTTCCTTGAATAACACATATATGGTTATCACAGAAGGTCATATTAGACGTGTGTAATTCAAGAGATTTCGATCAAGATAAAATTTATGATATATGGTCAAATAAAGCACAAGAATACTCATCAGTTACATTGGTAACCATACTCTTTATTCGCTTACAAATAAAATCAGTTTGGCTTTTAATTGTACAAAATGCGGGTCGTTTATAATCTGATATTTACCGTGATCTTCATCCTTAATTCTATTGGTGAATATAATACTTGACACTTATCTAATTTTTGAAACACTTTTAAGCTGACCGCATATGATCGTTTCTGCGTCGTTATCTGCACCTTATTCTATATAATTTAACCAAGCAACCTTCTCAAATTAAAATCTATTAGCACATCCAATCCTTTACTTTTCTATCCAAAGTTTCTAATTTGAACTCCATTAAATCTTATCCATACAAGAAATATTAAACGTTTCCAATAAAATTTTCTTATTGAAACCTTATACTATCTTATGTTGCCATAATTTATATCAAATTCTATCTTAAAAATTTCGTAAGATTCTAAGAGATTCTGTCTGTCGAGGAAATTATTTATTTTATAATAAGTATCATTATGCATTTGCTGATAAACCTATTTTTCACATTTATAGGACCACTCGCAACACGATCACAACACAATTAATTTTCTGATATTGTTGTTAATTCCGTCAGTCTATTTTTTACTAAAACATCACTGTTGAGCGAATTGGGTTATTTAATAATTTGTATCGCTTCTAATATTATGCATTACTTTTTATTTATATACAACATTATGTAGATTTTAGTAGATCTTAATCAATTAACATTATTAGAAAAAACTTACTTTTTCGTAAATCTAATTATTAATTTGAATACACAAGTGCATAATTACCATCTAAATGAGCATAATTGTTTTATAATTGAGAACAATTTGAAAATATATTCATAAGCTTTATATTATTACTGACCAAAAATTATCGATGCAGTAAAAGTAGAATTTTTCATAGTTATAAGTGATACGACTTTCGTGTCAGTCCAAAGAGTTTACTAAATTGTGTAATTCCTATTTACATTTGCACATGGAATATACAGATCTTCTGATGAGAGAAAAAATAACTATTTTCTTTATTTTTGGCGTAGCTTTAGTTGCAACCAAGAGCTATACACTTATTTTCCATGTTTGACACACTTATTATTTTGCACACACCTAATGAAGGCTATAGAATCTTCACTATACTGCACGCTATTTGACTTCTTTATGAATTTCTCAGATAAAAAGCTTTTACTCAATTATTTGTAAACTATGCCCATGCAGCGCAATACAAATCTCGGCGATGCACGACGCTGGTTGTGGATTCTTATTATTAATACAAAACGATTGGTTCTTCAAAAAATGAAATATTCTGTTCCTTGTTACAGACTTAAGTTTACAGTTTGAATGTTTGCCTAATGGTGCGCCTATTCATGCTGTTCCTCGTGGCGAACCATCTGCTTCTGCATCTGACAGAAAACATCCCCCTGCCAGAAATCATTCCTCGACCAGGTCTTCTACTCAATCCGAATCTCCTTTTCGTATAAGGTCCCGCTCTCCACCAGCCGTGAATACAACTTCACCTATCAGGCTTCCTTTTTCTAACATACTTGGCTACGGGCTTGATCAACTTGAATTTATTCGACTAATTCCCTATAAAAATCCACACCGGCAATTCGAACTTCGAAGATTCAGCTTTCCTGCCGATGAAACAATTGAAGTGCTGGAAGGACCGAATAAGTATAGGCCCATACCAACCCAAGAACAAATTGTACTTTCAACATTCAATGGAGATATCTTTGCAATATTTGACGGTACTGATACTCTTTCTGGAATATATACATACAATACTCGCAAAATACGGGCAAAAATCAACATGAAAAACGGCAAGGTTACTCCATTGACCCCAGATGAAATCAGAGAAACTCCAGTAGGCCGGCATCGCCAAATCTTGTATGGTTATAGAGTAGAACATGTAAACCACAATGACAGGTGAGTTATCGTTAAATCACATTTTGTAGTTTAATTTGTTTTATGGATTTATTTGTATTTAAAAATATTTTGAGAATGATATTCATTCAAATATGAGTTTCGTCAAAGTCATTTGAATTCTTTTAAACTCACGGTCATTTTTTTAAATCTTCTACATTAATTCAGTGCTACTAAACGAAATGTCTTTTAAGACTTGTTCTTAGGTTTTTCGCAACTGATCCTAAATTCTTTCAAACTTGCCTTTTATGCTTAAGTATTTTATAAAGTTTTTTTTTTAATTCCTTATATTCTTCTCATTTCCTGCAAATTCAATCGAATTTTAGATGATCGGTTCTGGATGTCTTACTTCAGCCTCTCTAGCTCTTTTATACTTTCCTGCGTGACATTCCAATATATTAGATTTTCTCTTTGTCGCTTTTGCTCAAGTCTTCAATGTTCGTATTCAGTGTTTAATGTTCTCAGAAAATGTACTATTTTCTATCCTTGGCAACGATGTACTACTTTTTCATTAAATGTGCTGATTTTTCCTCGAAATGCTGATTTCTGCATTTTTCTTACATATATTTTTTTTAATGTTTAAAACAATCCCGGTGACAGAATGTCAAATAAGAGGGTTTTGTTTCTTGGTCTTACTACAGTTGATAAAAAGAGAATAGGCATACATTTTTATTAATTGGCCCTTGGCGAAGTGAGGTTTGGTTGCCTACTTACATGGTTTGTGTATGTGTGTGCCCGATTTTTCATGAAACCCATCTTTTAACCCAAAATTTTAGGCTTAGAAAGGTAAGGGAGAGGGCTTAGTTGTGAGACGGGTATTGTTTTTGAACTATAAAATTGCACTGGTTAAGCAAATCGAAAGGTGTATAGACCGTTGGAAGGGTAAGGAAATTATACAACTTTTATCTAAAGAAAGTATCGTAATTCCCAAAACACAAAAAATGTTATGGCCAATTTTGTAAATGCATGATTTTTGGTAAGATCAAAAAAGTGCCTTAGTTGTGAGACACCTAGAAAAATCTATTAAAATGGAAAAATGTGAAGTGAAACTCCCAAAAGTATTTGAAAATATTAGCTTTTATTTCTTTTGAAGGCCTTCAGTCCTAGACAGTAATTAGGATGTTTCATTGCTAATCGTCTTCTCCATTCAAATCGCTATTGCAATGAATGCATGCGTAGAAACTTGCACGCATATCTGCACATTTTAAATGAACCGGGCGCTCACACGAAATGCATCTTACGGACTTGGCAGCGGTCAATTATTTCGGCAAAAACTTCAAGCAAATGATGCAAAAATTTGCATCTTCATCCGATGGTAGTGATGGTTTTGTTTTGGAACGCTTGGAAGCTGGCTTTTCCTTTTGGAGTTGACATTACTAGACAATTTTAAAAAAAGGATCAAAACACCAGTTAAATCATAAATAAAAACGTTATGCTGAGAAAAATGATGATATTTGACAGTTGTATATGCTTTCAATTGTATACACTGGGAAGAGCAAAGTGTCTCACAACTAAGCCAATATTCTCTCTCACAACCAAAACATGACGTCATTATGAGGATGCCAACAAAAAATTTGTTCCCAGCGTATATTGGCATAATGTAATATTGCGTCACAAAATATAAGAAAAACGCTATATGCCAATGCAGTCCACTCACCTTTTTCAATTCATTTGCTTGAAAAAATAGCACTTTTAAAAATATCGAACTTTACTTCAGCAGTCAATTTTCACACACTGTGTGCGCAGCTGATATAAGTATTACGTCTATTCAATTCGGTGTTGGCACAAACCAAGCTCAGACCAAAAGAGTTTAGGCAGTATTAGGGCCAGCCATATTGAAATGAGTATGGCTGAGAAAATCGGCTGTCTCGAAACTAAGCCTGTCCCACAACTAAGTCCTCTCCCTTACATTTTCCAAGTATATAACCACGACTATTTTGACAATTCCTTTGAAATTAATTTTTGAATTTTCGTTCGCAACCATTCCGTAGAATAGAGAAACATTTGGAAGAAAAACTGATATACATAGAATTTCCTGTCAGAAACATTCGTGCTTATTTACTGGCACACCTATCTTGGTATTCAGTACAGGGCCCCATTCTCTCCTTCTTTTTTTCTAACAATCAGCAATCTTTTTATAGGTCTCTTGCTCCTGCCGAACCACCACTTGGTTCCACGTCCAGTTCTTCTTCTAGGCAGATGGCTCTACCTACCAGGCTTGCTTCATCTGCTGGATCTAAATATGGACTTGAGGAGCTTCAGTTTATTCGGCTTAGTCCCAGAAAACATCCGAACCTGCTATTTGGACTTCAAAGATACACTTTTCCTGTGGATAAACCAATTTTAGTGTCCCAAGGATCGAATCGCTATAGACCTATTCCAATCGAAGAACTAATTGTATTAACAACAGTTTCTGGCGACGTCTTTGCAATACTGGAGAGTAGTAATTCTCTTGCCGGAATATATACATGTCAAGCTCGCACTGGCGCCAAGGTACGGGTAAAAATAAACATGCGAAGCGGAACGATTACAAAATTAACAAAACATGAAATGACGGAGGTTGCAGTAGGCCGCCTTCGTCCGATCTTGTCTAATTTCCGAATACAGCTTGTTAACCATAATCCTCCACGTCATCCAATGAATTAGAAGAAATGTTGTACTAAATACAATGTTTTCAGAAGCCATCTTAAAACATTAAGACTAACTTGTAACTACAAATAATAATAAAACCTCAATGTATAATGGACACCAAGGCTTCAACTTTTTGATTAATATTACAACCAGTCTATTACTTAATCAAATAACAACAAGTTTTTTTTCCATCTCTCACAAAATAGTCTCTGTGTAAAGTAATTCTGGGTTTATAAGGTACATTTGTCTAATTCTACGTTGTGGAATGCGCACTTTTTATATTATAAAAACAGAGAATAGAAAGATATTTGTTTTAATATATATTGCAGAATTGGCAATTTAAATACAGGTTTGTCACACATATATGAAAATTTCAATAAATTTAAAAACCGAAACATTGAGTGTAAATCAAAGTTACCAATGCATCACAAATTAAATTCTCATTTTAAGTCTTACCAGTAAATGTTATAATATTTTACTATCAAGCTTTGGAACACTTCTTCAGCAGAGGTTTATTAACATTTCTCCTTGTCACGTCTACAATATTATTGTCCTTCATATCAGTTCGACTTGTTTCGTCCACTTTGATCAATTATTGGAGCCTCTATTAGTGATTTTTCAATTGAAGCCATAAAGTATTAACTTTATGGCTTCAATTGAAAAATCACTATTTTTAAAAAAAAGTAAATTTTTTATTAACACTTCAATGTTTTTAACTCAGGTAGTGTTGATCAGAACGTAGAGGATTTCTTCATTCTTGAAAAATAAATATGTTTCTCTCATGTTTTGTTGGACATTTTATTTCATTTTATATTGACCGCAAGACCGACCAAATTAGAGATAATTTGATGAAATATTTAACGGAATTTCCAACAAGAGAGTTTAGTTTTTATCATTAATATGGTTAAAGAAATAAATAAAGCTTTAATAGAGAAAAAAAAATCTATAAAATAATTGCATTTTTAACCACGTAGTCGAAATTTTAACCTCTAAAGATGAACTTTTCATGAAATGGGTGATTTCCAACAAACAAAAAAACTTTAATCTTCAAGTAATAAAATGAATTTTGAAGAAAGCATATAAACTTTTAAGCAAGTATTTGAATTTTTAACAAAAATTCTGAAATTTCACCAAAAATGTTAATAATTAAATTTTCTATTAAATATATTAAATTTTTAGCCAAGCATGGAATAGTTTAATTCTCAGAAATCAAAGAAAAAATACAAATTTTTAACAAATTCTTTGAATCCTCAACGAAAACGAATCAGTTTTGAACCAAAATTTTGCATTTTCAACTAAAAAGATAAAAACATAAAGCAGATGATAAAGTTTTGAAATATTTAGAGAGTTTGAAAGGCTTCAAGATAACAAAACAATTTTCTTATGATTCCTAAGAATATTCCAAGTGGTTCTTCATTTTTAAAAATTAATTTCAAGAGAATATTTTAAAATATTTCAAATCCTTACATAGGATTAAAAAAATTACAAAAAATGGATTCTGAAGGCTTTAGGTCAATTGAAGGCAAACTTAGAGTCAATTTCAGACATTTTGGAATTTGAGAACTTTGAAAGGATTCAAAAGATTTCAAAAATTCGAAAGATTTCCGACAGATGGTCAACGCTAGAAAAATTATATTTATATAAACTTCAAGCAATTAAGCAAAGAAACTTTCAAAATAAATAAATTTTTAAAATAAAATTTTTTCTTCTTGAGGACGCAACTATTGAAAAGTCGTTGGTTGGATGAATTTAACTTTTTTGATACAGAGAGATATGATAGTATAGGGAGAAGATGAAAGGTCCGAGTTATAAAAAGAAGTACACTCAATCTCTGCGTAGATGAGCTCCGCCTTGACGAGCATTCGCGTTGACGAGCAATATTTCACTTGCCATAGCGAGCGAAATCGCGCCCTTTCTATCACCACCCGTCTACTCCGGCGAAGGGAGATGGTAACTCGCACGTGTTCGCTTACTCCTCTCGCGCCCGAGAGTCGCTCTAGTGGGAGACTTTCCCCCGCACGGGAATCCCTCGCTATCGTGGAGTTCGAAAGTCCTGAGCTCCTCGTCTACGCGGAGATCGAGTGTATGAATGCCCAGTGCTCACAAACTAAATCTTTAACCCATTATGTCCCGTAATTATTTTTGTTTGATGTTAAGCTTGAAACGTACAGAGTTGTTTACCCTGACTGTTAGTAGCTAGGGAAAAATAGATTCCAAAATTCTGGATCACTAGGGGGCTCAGTAATTGAGGTTTCATCGTGATGCCGTACGGCATCACTGGACGCTAAGCGGTACTGGGTTTCGATAGGCTGAATAAGTTACTAGACTCTTAAAACTTCAATAAAACTTTATTCAAAACATAAGTCCATAAAGACATAAAAGTCCAGAATTGGTGGTGTCTGCAACTGCTGGAAAAATAATGAGAGGCCGGCTTCCTCCTCCCCAACGTTGCTACGCACCTCAGGAACATGAGAGGACGTGCACGAACTGGAACTCGCGTGCATACAGTTCCCAAGAAATTCGTGAACAGACCTGCCGACGCTGTGCCGTTTGGCATCACTGGAACATAATGGGTTAAGGACAAATTTAAAAATAATTCGTCTCTTTCGTCTTCTTCTTGACATTTACATAATGGTTCATAGCACGGATTCTATGACACAATCAATGATTGTAACACTGAGCTTAGCCAGACAATCAAAATGATTCTCCTTTATTTTTAAAATTAGAGAACAAATTATATCAAAATATGTCACTCCTTACCAATAAAGGGAAAACTTATGCTGGATCCACGTTTGCTTAAGTAACTTAGAATCTAAACCTATCTCTTTATTTTTTTTTAGAAGTGGAGCAGCTTAGCAGATCATGACCTTCACAAAACAACCGTCAGTACATTTATTACTTGTCGGGATAATGACGCTATTACGGTATTGAAAATAAATATGAGAAGCGAAGGAATATCGAGAATCCGCCTTTGTGAAACCCAAACATAAAAGTATACATTTCGTCTACATTATAGCTTCGTAAAAATAATCTAAAAATGATTGGGGATACTTAATATCCGCATCAAGGGAAGAAAAATGAAGTATAAAAATAACGTTAAAATGGCGCCCGAACAGGGACACGACGGTCAAAATAAGTCATCGCGTTTGAACGCTTCTTATACGTATTAAGCGTAGCATCTATCCAAAATTCGTCCGTTGTGGTGATGGCGTTGTTTGGGACTAATAATGATGCATAAATTATTTCTTTTGGGTAAAACACCAATTAATGTCAAAGAAAATTATGCTCGCATGCATTCGATCCATGATGGATAATCGGAACTCATTTTAACATCAACTTTTGGTTTATTTTCTTTTGTCGTATGAAAGCGGGAAGTTAGAAACTTCACGATGAACAACGATAATATTAAAACTACGAAAAGGTGGGATAATGCTCATATCGAACTTCCGCCAACAATCAATAACCCTGAAGGAGATTCGTACCAATATCCCTATTTTAATATTAATGTACGAAAATTTGACACTCGCGATACACCCAATAGAATAAGGAGTTTTGAAAATCAGTATACCTTATGACTAGACCCTAATGTGATTTATTCCTACAACG
>JAWWLR010000054.1:10011639-10025984 GCA_035041075.1 Acraspis erinacei
CTTTACTTAAGTAAGAATTCCAAAGACTGGCATAAAATACAAGAACATTCCTTTGTGGACAAAAGTGTTAGGTAATTCATTTTGAATTTATATTTAAATAATACTTTGGGAGGTTTCCAAAAAGTGTGACAGGAATGACGGCTGCGTGACAGGCATGACGGTTGTGTGACAGGTATGCTGGTGACTGAACTGATGAGGGAGCCTTACAAACTTTAAAGTACTAAAGTAAGGAGAAAGGTAATCACAAAATATAAGTTAATAATAGACATTTCTTCACAGCACCCTTGTGAGTGAATCGGGTACCTACCTACCTCAGTATGACTTTTCAAAACTAGAATTGGAAGAGATCAGTCTCAGGACGTTTTTCTTCAAAAACGTAACATGAAGAGAAAGATGAAGATGAGGGATTGCAAAATAACTCGAAAAGTTCAAATAGAATTCCAATTCCCAGTGAAACTGAACAAACCATGAACTCACGAATTAACATTTCAGGTAATTACATCAGTGTACATCGAGCAAACATTGTAAGCACGTGTGTACCTGCGCAAGACATTTTCCACCTATAATTAAAAGAGATGAACTCGAAATAACACAGGAATAGACAAAATCATGACCCTCCTACTAAATAATAACTGCTCAAAACGAAAAAAATATAGAGTAATTCAAAATGTAGACATACATTTTAGGAAATTATCATTACTCAAGTTAGCAGAAGACCCTTTTTCCCTTGATAAGAAGAGTTGGATCTAGCAGTCTGCTTATATTATATTTTAGGGAGATGGAACTTACATCGCCCCCATTAAGAATCAAGAATTTATTTTTCGTGCAATTTTTGAAAAATGCAACCTCAACCTCATTTTCCGAATCGACGTTACTATCATAGATAGCTTTCAAAGCTTCAAATTTGTTGGTGTTTCCCTTGTTGATTTTTACCTCAACAAAAGTACGTTTGGTGATATCAAAGGTGCCTGGCAGTTTATACTTGGAAGGATTTTTCTCAATAATCAACTCGCCGAACCCTAAAACTGTCTCAGCAGCTAACGAAAATTTCTGGAGAATCCTTAATTCTTCACCCTTAGCAACTTGATCAACTTTATCAATTTTCCCGTCTTCAGAAGACTACTGAAGAAGGACTGTGACAGAACTCGAACGTCTAGACCCTTTACTATAAGCGGTTTGGATTATGTTGGCCCTATTTGGATGTGAACAACTAAGGGTCGCGGCCACATGGGACTCAAACGCTATATTGTATTTTTCGTTTTCTTTCGCTACGAGGGCGGTCCATTTGGAGGCGTTTTCGGACTACACAGCTGATGACTTTAAACCTGCTTACAAACGTTTTGCTGCTCGACGTGGCATAAGTACATTTCTCTACAGCGAATTTTGTATCAATTTTGTTTGGGCAGATAGGAAGCTCTGAACAGTTTTTAATGAGCCCTCTACTGACTCGTCGACCATCAGCCGCTAACTTGCTGATAACGGAACTACATAACGTTTCAACCCTCCTGCCGCATCGCACTTCGGAGGACTTTAGGAAGCATCTGCCCGTCCTTTAAAACATCATCTTCGTCAAGTAGTGGGAGATACTACGCTGACTTTGAGGAAATGACAACCTTCCTCACACATGTGGAATCTTGTCTAAATTCAGTCCGCTACAGACTCAGTCTCGATGGGTTATCTAATTTTAATGGTTCTAGAACATTCTCTCGTCCACCTTCAGAAAAATCTATTATAACGCTGGCAGCTTACCAGACAGATGTATGAAGATTTCTTGAGCAGATGATCTTCTGAATATCTACAAGGATTTCAAACTCTTCCGAAGTAGCAGCAGATGCTGAAGGTCATGTCTGGTCCGTTATTTTTTCTGCTAGTACTGGTACTCTCGATAAACCTATTGTGAAATTGTGTGTCTAACCAGTTCAACCTTCGTAGCTGGAACCTAACTCGTAAGGTTTTTATAAGGTTTTCCATTTTATTTTAGACTATTTAAAAGTAGAATACACATTGCGACATTAGTGTTTCCGAGCAAATTTATACATATAATTTAAGAACAAAATATTATTAGTCAAAATGTTATTGTAGCTCTACTCTTTTTCTAAACAGTTATTTTGTGTTGCTTTGAATGTATTCTTATAAAAAACTTGCTAGATTTAAAAAAAAATTCTCCTTATTGTTAATGTTATTTCTCACAATTAGAACAAAAACCACGCATTCCGTAAAAAAATTACCAATGCAAAAATTTGTAGCTCTTTTTTGAGGGAACAAATTTTTTCCCATTTTTTTCGTAGCTTGTGTCGTTTGTCTGAAAAATTAAGAAATGTATTTTTATTGATATTTTTTAAAAATAAAATCTAAAATGCGCATCCTACCAAAAATTGATTATTACCAAATTTGCAGATCTTTTATGGATGCACAATTTTTGTCTTTCTTATCTTTTTCGCAACTAGAATATTTCGATCGCTAGAGATACATAATTTTAATTATTTTTGACCTGTCAAAATTTAAATTTTCGACTTTTCGAGAAAATTTAAAGTTACGATAATCTTGTAGGGCTTTAAACAAACAAAGGTTTTCCTATTTTGAATTTTTCGTATCGTGCGTTATTTAAATTACTATTTTCGTTTATGTTTGTTTCATACTTTGAATGTTTATCCAAAAACTCTTTTAATATATTCAAATGAAGTTTAAGTTCGTAAGCCAGCTATTTTGGACATAAATTCAAAAAGTGAGAGCATTTTCAGAAATTTTCGAGTACACTTTTATGAAAAAATCCGCATCACAAGTCATTCAGAAACCATGACAAGTCTGATAAGCTGCCGTCCGATAAGTGTAAACTCCCCTTAAGTCGTTATCGCACGTATGGCACGCTCTCGAATTTTGGTTATCCCACTACGTGTGCTGTGGGGAATAGAACGATAGCACCAAAAAATAGTTGTAGCAAGCGCGGTTCAAGGCAATTGAACGCATAGGGCGCCTGGCAATAGATCAGGCAAAAAGGCCGACTACCCCAGACTTGGGGGAGGCAATGTATGCGGATTTATTGAGATGGTGAGGCTGAATCTCGAAACGTTTAAGTGGATGGAACAACTCCATGACGACCTGCTAAAGAGCTATGATATCAGCATGTTCTCTTGCTTAGTAATTCTATAGAGAAAGATCGATGGTTTTGGACCCGGAGAAATAATAACCCATTATGTGCCGTAATTATTTTTGTTTGATTTTAAGCTTGAAACGTACAGAGTTGTTTACCCTGACTGTTAGCAGCTAGGGAAAAATAGATTCAAAAATTTTGTATCACTAGGGGGCTCACTAATTGAGGTTTCATCGTGATGCCGTACGGCATCACTGGGCGCTCAGCGGTACTGGATTTCGATAGGCTGAATAAGTTACTAGACTCTTAAAACTTCAATAAAACTTTATTCAAAACATAACTGCGTGCTGGTAAATCATGAATTTGTAGGATAGGAATGATTTTACTCTGTATGATAGGTCATGAAACAGCCGACGCAAAGCCCGACTTAGCATTTATGGCTCATCATTCGTGTCTGCGATGTGCACACTTCCAATGCACATCTCTTCCGCTTGTTTCCTTGGGTCTTCGTGGCGTAGTGTCCAACGCCGTCATAGCGCAAACAAAGGCTGACTCGTGAGGTCATAGGCGCTACTGGCCCTTGGCGGACTCTGGATGTGGCGTATGATGCGAGGTACTCAGTTACAATGTGGCAGCGAAAATTCAGGTGGCTGATTTGGTTGTTCCTACGATGTAGTATCCAGGCATTTTGAATTGTTGCGTCTATCATCCATGTAAAGATTGGCCAGTAAAAATTCTTACTTCTCATACAAATTCTGTAGGCTCCAATATTCGCATACATTTGGTCAGTTCCTCCCATTCCTTTGTTGTAATTGGCAACAGCAGACGGGCGAGTGCAATTTACATTTTTTTTTCTTCTCCCTCGAATATCTCTTGACGTACGAAAGCGGTTGCACACCAAAATCAGTCGAGCCTATTGTTACCACCCCGTTGTCCTTCCAGCGAACGAACAATATTCCGTCCTTTCTCTCCAGAACTGACTCATACGTGTCCCTCGGCTGTTTGGCAAATGCTTTCTTGTCAGGTAAGACCAGCAAAGTTCTTTTTGGTTTTGGATTTCTGGTTCTTTTCCCCACTCTTCCATGCCTCAAAATTTGAGTTCTGTTTTGACATTTCTGATTCTGAGTTTTCGGAAGGCGACTTTCTCGAAACGTTCCTGTAGCGAGTATCCCCGAAATTTCAAGTATTTGAACAAGTTCGTTCCACTGAATAGGTTGTCGAAAAAGAAATCAAAGGGCAGAGTCTGAATAGAATGGGGAAGCTCTCTCAGCATTACGACAAATGAGGCTGCGCACTTTCCAAAAAGTTGGTTGAATTGATCTGGAATTTTTTGATCAGCACCTTGGTACAAGTTAAAGTTGAGCAAGTAACCCTCACTAGTATTCAGACACCACATCTTGTACCCGAAACGAATGGGTTTACCTAGTATAAACTGCTTCATGTTGTGTCTTCCAAAGAATTTCACCATACTTTCGTCATAATTCAGAAGCTCTGTTGTGGCCACGGAATTTTCGATACAACTTTCTCTCATTTTGTCCATCAATGGCCGCAGTTTCCAAATTTTGTCATGCGGATCGAGCTCCCCATTATCAGCGAAATGAATGTACTTCTTGATCGTGTACATTCTATTTCGCCTCATGGCGTTGGACACCAAATCATTGTATAAATCTGGCTTGGAATCCCAGTATAGGCGCAACCACAGTACAGGTGCGTACCCTGAGTAAATCATGAGACCAATGAAGCATTTTATTTCCTCCTTCGTAATTTTTGGGTCTTAATCGTTTTTGAATAGGGCGTACTTCTTTGTTTCAGAGGCAACGTATTCAAAAATTTCGTCGGTGAAAAATCGATCAAAGGTTTCAGTTGGAGTGTCACCCAAATCCAAATCAGCTGGCGCAGTGGTATGGAAAAAGCGGTTTCTTCGCGGTTGAAAATCACCTTCAATGAATTGAGGGTTTGGTTTCCTTTCCTTCAGTCTTTTTTGTACCCATTCGCCCATAAAATTATCGTAGGTGTTGGAAGTAGTAGGAACATTGTTACCTAGACTAGATACATTCCGATCGAGAGGTTCCGAGGGATGCGTGTAATCGATAACGTCCTGTAGATCAAGCTGGGTGTGAATTTCATTACTGAAAACTACTTCCGCCGGATTCCTCATCAGCTATAACTGCAGGAGCAGGAGGTTCCATGAACACCATCTCAGGTTGTTGTTCATCAGCATCATTCTCCTGGAGGAGTTCTACAGCTGCCTGGACTGTGAGACAGGGTCTGAAAAAACCAGTACCACATGAGTCCCAGTGATGCCGTATGGCACATGTGCCAATATTGACCACATATAGACGTGAATTAGAGATAAAAACTTCATTAAACATGATATATCATTGCTCAAACATGTCAGCTAAGTAGTGAAATACCGATAATAAAATAAACTGAAAAATATCATACTTATGGCAGCAAAGCTTGAGAAGCGTCTACGTCAAAAAAAGAGTCCATAATTGGTGGTGTCTTCAACTGCTGGAAAAAGAATGAGAGGCCGGCTTCCTCCTGCTCAACGTTGCTACGCACCTCAGGGACATGAAAGGACGTGCACGAACTTGAACTCGCGTGCATACAGTTCCCAAGAAATTCATGAACAGACCTGCCGACGCTGTGCCGTTCGGCATCACTGGGACATAATGGGTTAACATCCAGATTTCTCTCACAATCCTGTTTTTTGTAATTCGATTTCGAGATACATACACTATTTCTCGAGGAATGTATCGGAACAGCGACTAATGCCGGAAGATGATGAAATAAAAGTGAAGACATAAAATAAATACACAAGCAATTTCTCTTGCTTTTTTTTTTTGTAATACACTACCGTCGGAATTTTTTTTAAAACAGTTGGAAAGCCTATGAAATTCCGCATCTAGTAGTGTCAAACAGATTTTTTTGTTCTTCTGAAGAGAGTACAGCACGTGATAAGTTTTTTATCAAAAATTCTAGATTTGATGAAATTTGGTACCTCGACTTCAACTTTTTCCATGACCTAGGAAAGTTGCTGTCGCTATAATTAATACTATACATCGAGAAAAAATAAATTGCACTTTTCACTGAATTCTCTTACGGTCTGTCCGAGAGCCCAATGAAAATGCGTGAACAATTTACTTCCGATTCGTCAAAAACTGTGTTGGTGCCCCCCTCCTAGCTTATACCCTTCTATCTCTCACCCGGTCATCTTAAGACCTATCCGAAAGCCCAAAGAATATTTGTGCAAAAAACCTGTTCGGGAGCCCAAAGGATATGCATGAAAAATGTTATACCGATGGTTCAAAAACGGAGGCTGTGCCCCACCCCATCTTCGTCCCTCCTATCACCCCCATACGCTCACAACTTGCCTGGAAGTCTAAAGAATATGTGTGCAAAATTTGGTGCCAAATGTTAAAAACCGTGTATTAAAAACATATCAGTTCAACTTTTAATCAAGTAGTTGTATTTTCAATAAACAAAGACAAATTCTCAACTAAAAATGAAATAGACAGTAATGATCTTAAATTTGGTCAATAGGCTATGAAAAGAATACGTTTGTCATGTTTGGAACATTTGGTAACAATTTTAGTAACAAAATTTTGTCCGAGTTTATCTTTTGAGGTTCTAACGATTTATATTCAAATATGATAGATCTATATTTCAGAATTTAGTGAGGGAGTAGATCGTATATTACTTTTTATTTTGAGCCCAACTAAAATTACAATACATTTGAAGTATTACAATTAATGAGTCACAACTTTCTTTTGCAGCTGAGGGTTGGCTGATTTTTTTCCAAAAGAGCTCTATATGGACATCCTTCCAGAATTCCTGGTACTCTGCAGGACAGATTTTATGACAATGAGATTCTTCCGGCCTGTTTTCAAATACAAGTGATACAAAATCTTCCAGAGGGAACTCAGTGGTTTTATGTCATTCCAGGATAGTAGAAATATAATATAATACGACACCGAGCTGATGAAGTCTTTGCAATTAGAATGTTAAATCAGAATCATATATTATTTGATTTACTTTATCACTCAGCCGCATTTGTCACGTTTCTAATCAAATGGCAAATTTTTAAAACCAAATTTGAAACAACAAAAAAGTCGAATTTTCAATACAGCAGTTCCATATTTAACCAATTTTTTGAATTTTCAACAAAAAATATAAATTCTCTACAAAAATTGCAACAGTTAACATATAAACCAAAATTGATTACATTCTCTATAAAAAAGTTGAATTAAGCGAAATAAAATAAAGTTCTAATTTTTAACATAAAATATAATTTGTAACTAAATATTTTAAATTTCAACCCGAAAATATGAATTTTCATCAAGACAGTTGAATTTTTCAAATAGTTCAAGTTTAAACAAAATAATACAATTTTTCAAATTAATTTTCAATTACTAAGAAACAGATATTCAGATCTGTACATTAATTTTTGCTTCTAAAAGTATTGCTGTAGATTTAAGTCGTTGAATTATTGGTCAAAGCTTACTGATTCTCCACTAAAAACGATGTAGAAAATTTTCTAAGAATGCTTAGTTTTGAAATTTGAATATGGATATAGTCGGTCATCTCTGCGACGTGATATAGAAACTCACACACTACAGATGCTTCTAATAAAAATCCATGAAACATAATAGATTACCAGAGTCGGAGCATTCTAATCGACAATTTTTGGATGAAATAAAAAAATTCGTCACCTTCAGAAAAACATTGCATTTAAGTTTTCTTCTTTCGTGGCTCTGCTCGACCTTTCCTTTTCTTATATTCAACATTCAAACCCTTAATTGTATAAAATTTATCTACATTAACACTACATGGAACGTCTTTGTCTTCGTCATCAATCAATGCTTTAACCTCGTTACTTCTTACGTTTACTTTCGATCGTATTCCTAATGGAAAATAAGGATGTTTTTGAAATAGTGAACGAAAAACTGTCTGACTATGTGCCCGCTTTTCCACTAGTGCAAGGCCATCACCATTTTCTTGTATTAACATAACTTGTAATCCGGTTGGCTTTTGGTCGAGCCTAAACCGATGAGTTTTCAAAAACACTTCTCGATTGGGAAGAAAATTGTATACTACAAGTTCCAGCACCCGCGTCTCATTTGCTTTGGGATAAATTCGGTATAAATGAAATTCTTCAACATTAATGTCAAATACTTTAGAAAAGGGGAGCGGGTCAGGAGGAGGCAGGGGGCTGACATAATGAGATGACTCGGCAGAAGCAGAAGATTCGCCAGGTGCATAATGCACGAAAGGATATGGTATCATGCCTTGAGAATGCTGCCCGCCGAAAACATGATAAGAAGTAAAACTATTAAAATGGGCACCATGAGGAAGTTTTTGGAATTGTGAACTCGAACCTGGAACAAGGCAATGAAGATAAAATTATTTTAATGCACACAATCGAACATTAGAATGGGTCTGAACGGCGCACTATTGTCGATTTTGTTGACTTTTGCCACAAAATCCACAAGCTTTTCAAAGAAATGAACAAGAGGTTCATTTTTTTAATGAAAAATAATTCTTTAAAGAATATAGGAAACATGTAGAAAAAGGCTAAAAAAATATCTTTAACCTTGAAAAGCAATGTTGAAGTTAGAACTTTTTGTAAAAAAATTCCTTTATTGAATTACATGCGAATGTAGATATTATATTTGATGTCTTAAATACGCTTTTAGACAGATTTGTTACATTTTGACTCTTAGGCGGTGTTTGGTTCGCTATATCGGAATCCGGGCTTAGTTCGATCCCGTAAGTTCGATTCCATGGGTTTCTCAATTTTATCCTTAGGATGACCTTCAACGTGACCCAATGATGTAAAAATGGCCCCAGATTACGATTTAGTGACCCCAAAGCAACCTTAAAGTAGTGTTTCTTATTTTGACCTTCACTTGACCTTTATCGTAATCTGGTGGGTTCAGAATGAGCCCGGATTCAGAATCAGCTCTCCCAAAAACGCCTGAGAGTAGAGGCTTTCTCTGATCCAATGGTTTTCTTCATTTTTGTTTCCACTTGACCTTGATACTGACCTGATGGGGTCAAACTGACTCCAGAATATGCTTCAGTGACCTCAAAAACGCATTGGTATGGTTGCTTAGCTCTCCCATTTTGATACTTCTGACGTTTTCTCTCCCTTTTTATCCATATTACTATTACTTATTTCTCCCTCTAATTTCACTATTAAAGAGAAGTGATCCGAATCATCTCCACTGTCTCATAATCAATTACTGTTCCCCTTGCTTCTCCTGAACGTGTCTTTAATCACTTCTTTCGTCGCCTCTGCTTTCTCCTGCATATCTCCGTTCATATAAACCCCCACTATCATCCACTTATCTCATCAGATCTAAACCTTTATACTATTAATCCTTCTATTTTCTTTCCTCTCTTTCTTATCTTTGCTGGCTATTCATTCGCTTCTTGCTCCTATTAACATTCCTTCCATTGCTCTATCCTTTTTGTTCTTCCTTTCTTGCATTTTGAACATGCCATTTGTAACCTCTTGGTGATCTTCCCCTTACTCTTGCCCATCCCTTTTCGTCTAGCCACGTTTCCATCGTCATAAGTGCATCCCATTGTGTCCATTTTATTATAAAAACAACCTATCCTTTATCTCCAATCCTGGTATATTTGAGTAACATATCCTCCATTCTTATCTACATTAGTTTCTCGTCTGTTTTTGCTTCTTACTTTTTTTTATTTTCCTATATCTCGTTCCTTTCTCTCTTAGTTTACCGGCACCTCATTTCTTACTATCTCTTCCCTTCTTTCATCCCAATCCCACCATACTCCATCTATCTGTATTCTAAAATACTTAACCCATATTCTTCTTCCATTTTTTCTTTCCTCTTCCGCCATTTTCCTGAACTTATACTTTATCTTCCTTCTTCCGCTCCTTCCTTCAGCCCCTTCCCTTCTAACCTTATACCCCAACAAAATCTGGGTTCGAGCTTTCTAGTTTCTTTATCCTACCTTGCATCTCTTCTACCTTTTCATTACTATCTTCTTGTTTATACAGCTTTTTTGTTGCAATGACTGCATCCTATTTTCTTAAAGTCCCCTGACTTCTTCATATTTCTTTATTTACTTCCTAAGATGAACTATTTCACATCTAATTTATTTCCTAAATTCCTCTACCCTCTTCTCTTGCTTTTTTCACAAACCCCCATTACTGCTATCATAACTTCGCGCAATTCTTTTAGTCTTTCCTCATTCATCGGAATTTCAGTTTCGTCTCCACTTCCTTCAGCCCCCTTACTATTCTCATGCTTCTCTAGAAAACTCTGCTTTTCCGGCGGCGATCTGAACATTTTTGGATATTTGAAGCTTGAACATAAATCGTCAATCTCTTCACTGCATCCTCTCTCCCCTCTCTTCCTTTTGATGAAAGTCTCAATCGAAACCAAGCTTTTTGCTCTTAATCTCTCCGTTACAACAGTTTGCCTGTACTTCCCCATTGATTTCCTTTCTTTGATCGCCCTTTCGGTAATCTGAAAACTTCCTGCTCTAAATCCATTTTTCCGAGAGTTTGCTATCTCCGCTATCCATGAATTCAATTAAACCACTCCAGCCTTCTATTCTTCGCTACCCTGCTAGTACCAACCCGATCTACCCAGTCCTCCCACCCTGTTATAAATCTCAAACCAACCTAACTTCAGCTTCCACACAAATCTGTCTCAATCCCCAAAAATATCTTCCTCCCCTTTTTAATATCACAATCCCTGAATCCATCTCTGACATCCAAACCCTTCTACACACCACAATCCACTCGCCTACCAATCTACTCAGATCTATGAAATAATTAGTTTCGTAAAAAGGATATTGGTAGAGATGAGAACTTTTAATAAACCTCTGATAAAAAGGCGCTCCAAATCTTGAGAATATAAGATTGAATAAATATAATTGATTTAAGTAAATATAATTTAAAAAGGGGGAGGTTAATGCATAGAGCTTTCATAAATTTGGCTTATATTCAATACTTCGGTTTTTAAATTTACTGAAGTCTTGATATATTTATTATTAAAAATTGATTCAATGATACGTCTTTTAAAAGTATTATTTTCTCTGGCCAAGATTTTAATATTAGCAAAATCAAAAGCAAGATTACCAATTCTACAACCAGCGCATTTTATTGAATAAAGCACATTAGCCAGATTTTCTATTGTTTTAGAATCTACTTTGTTCATCGACAATTTTTCCAAAGTGTGGTTATTCTTAAAATAAACGTTTATATTAAATTTTTTTAAGGATCTCTTTAATCTTTCAGAAAGACCTTCAACGTATGGTAAGGTAACTCCTGGATAACATATCAACAATTTCATTTGTCGTTGCGAATGATTATTTTCTTATCTGAATGGTATTTATTTAAAAAAAATAATTTATCTTTTACACACGCATTTAGAATTTCAATTAAGAAATGTCTATTTCCTACAAAATAGTTCAACTTTCAACTAAACAGATGCATTTTCAACTAAGAATAGAATTTTTATTTCTCTCCAAGGAATATGAAATCTCTACTAAAACATGTGAATTTTACAATTCAAAAAGGCAAATTTAAAAAATTGAACTTTCATCCAAACAAGATCCAAGTTTGCCTTTTCAACATCAAAATATCAGTTTTGAACAAAAAGTACATTTTCTAGGAAATGATGAATTTTCGCCCAAAAACGATGACTTGTCAACCAAATTGTGGAATTTTCAACCAAACACTTACAGTTTAATTATTTATGAGTAATTTAGAACCCATTCACTTTCACCAGTTTTAACTTTTAATTGGCAGACACTTGTTTTAATTATAGATTTCTTTTAGATCGACCGTCGGCTACGTAACATGGAACTAGCATGGGCACCATCTATCGGTGGCAGCTGGAACTAAGCAGCTATTCTGGTAGCCCAATAGTCATTCAGTTTCTTAGAAACATAATTGATTTAATTTTAACTTACAAAGAAAATTTTCACCGAACATAAAACAGTTACATTTCCAATAAAAATAAATCAATTTTTAATGCGAAAAGAGCCTTTTAGGAGGAAAATAAATTTTCCATAATCTAGCTAAAATGGCATCCAAGCAGTTTACTTTTTAATTGAAACAGATAAATTTTCGACCGAAAATGGAATAGTTGGATTTTCAGTTGAAAATTAATGTTCAAACAAAGAAAATAATGCGCTGCAAAAAATTTGTTTTAATTTTGAACAAAATACATGAATTTTTAACTCACCGTGTGGTCCAGGTGCAAGTTGATGATGCTGGTTATTATATGTGGCAGGATTCGGAGGCACGTTTGTTATACTATTTGCAGCCAAAACCGAGTGGTTTTCAAAATAAGGTGGTCTCCAGTTGTTTTCTAGACTTCCTGATGATTCTGTAAAAATACTGCCGATGTATACAAAATTCATCATATCTGATTCAAAAAATGTACATGTTGATTGAAAGTCTGCGTTTTCCAACTATTAAAAAAATTATTATTACAATTTTAAATAATCCTCCCAATAGTTTGTCCATTAGCGTTTTACGGCATACCATTACGATTAGCGCCTTAATTTTATTCTCGCCCTTTTATTGGTATCTCTAGATTTCGCGACCGTACAGACAACGATAGGTGCAGGTACAGAATTATACATTACGATTTTAGGGTCTCCAGTTATTTCGAGAGATTCATGGAATTTATAAGCGATACGTCAGGTGTCGAATCAAAGTTACAAAGCCACAACTATAGTCAATTTATTCAATATCTATACATTTTAAATAAATAGTATCCGCCATTTTGGATCCAAAGTTTTTAATGCTGCAAATCCCACTTCAGATTTGGATTCAGCAACCCCAAAAACATTGACTCTGGAAATATCACATGATTTTGAAATTTTTTGGTTGAAAACACTTTTGACGCGGTATGTTCTTTTTCGCCCGACTGCGTAGGGGTTAAGTTTGTAATATTTTTATCAAAGGGACTTTTATAAACGGAATGAAACAATATTTCAGATACAAAATTAAAATTTTCAAATTTATTTATTTATTGCAAAACAAACAATTTGTCTATAAAAGATCACTCTTTAAACAAAAAGATTAATAGTGTAAAAATGACACTTGGCAATGCAAATTTGTCACTTGATATTGTTTTATCTTTTTTTGAAGAAATTTGGTAAACAAATGCCTATTATCGTGAATATCATGAAATTATGTATGTTTTCAAGAAAGTAAAAAAACCCATCAAAATCGACATTTTCCCCTATTTTTCATTAACATACAAGATTGAATAAACAAAAATTGAAAAATCGGCATTCATAATTCTCTACAAAATTAGACGCTGAATTTTTCTTAAAAAAGGCCAAAATCAGTAACGAATTGCGGCCTAAAAGTACTTTTGAGCCCCGGATTTTAATTTCACCCCAGGGCGCGCTAGAGATTGGAGATAAAGGATCATAGAGTGGGGAAAAAAAATGTCCGTGGGCAAATTTATTTTCAGAAGACAATTGTTATTCGATTTTAGCTTTGCTTATTTAAATGAGAGCTATGAAAATTTTTCATTGAACTGTTATGGCCGATTTTTGAATTTTTTCTTATTTCTTTGTTTATTTAATAACAAAAAATCTTTTAAATTGACGTTGGAAGTATACCGGTTTAAAAAAATGCTTTTATTCAAATAAAAATACCTAGAAAACTGAAAGCAACTATCCAAAAAAGATCTCCGATAGTAATGCAAATTTAGAAAAATGTATTGAATTTGTGATAAACGAATAAGTGAACGAAAATTGTTTCGTGGGGATTGGCGGTGATTCAAGCAAAAAACAAATTTGTAACAGCCACAATTTTCTGAACAAACAAAAAAACTAATTTGGAACACAATATTTAAATCTTTCACCCAATTATTTTAATTTTCAATAACAAAAAATAAATTTTTATGCAAGAATCTCAATATTCTTACAAACTTAAATCATTTAAGTTTAAGTTAGAAAGACAAATTGGAACTAAAAAGGAAACAGTTGTATTTAAAAATTCTTAAATGAATTTTTAATGAGAAAAATCAAATTCTGAAGAATGTACTTTGAAGTTTGACCAAACAATTTTCCATTAAAATCAAGAACCTTCTGACAGGAAAATAAATTTTTAATAATCTACTTGGCATCTTTTCCTATCCAACAATCTCAGATTTGACATCTGTTCTACATTGGACCGCATAACATTTGACCAATCCCAACGGATTAAAGATCTTCAAACTCAAAAACAAAAAATAAAATT
>JAWWLR010000054.1:10051304-10063714 GCA_035041075.1 Acraspis erinacei
TATGAACAAGAATCAAGAAGAAATCTACATTCGCTATAAGTTCCATTTTTATCCATTATCTCAACGATTGCAGTTGTCAAAAGACTTTCACTTTGCTGTTCGTTTTTTGAATAAAATGTTTTCACGTGAGTCGATTGAGAGGGCTTGTCGCTTGCGTTCGCTGGAGTCGCATGAGAGTTTTTATCTCTTTTGTCGTTTTCAATATGTAAAATTTTGTGATGCCTTTTGCTACACATTTTACAGTGATCTGATTTACAATCCTCTACAGGATGATTCGATTTAAGACAGTTAAAGCATAAATTTGCTTTTTTATGTTTATTCGTTCGGGGACGCTTGAGTTTACTAAATTTTCGCAATATTCGATCCGATTTCTCGCCCTGGCTGGACTTATACGTTTCGAGGTCTTTCTGCGAGAGTGCAAAAAGCCTAATAATTCGCTCATTGTTGAAGAGGAATTATCTTGGGTTTCTTCCTTCCATTTTATTCGCGATTGATGATCGAGTTTTGAGGCTAAAAGGTAAATCGGAAATGATTCCAAGAAAGGTTTTCCTAACGCTTCAAGTGCACGATAATGTTTAGTCGCGTTTTCAAGAATCTCTCCTAAAGCGGAGGCTGACGCATTTTGACAGGGAGACAATTAAAAAAGAACACGTATACGATTATTTATTAAAGCAAGGGGATCATCGGAATATTTTTCTAAAATGGACTAAGCTACTTGGTAATTTTCCGTGGCAGATACATTAACTTTCCTGCATCAGAAAATCTATTACTATTATGTATAGCCGATTTAAAGGTGTCGCTAAATCCACGCCATTTTTCGTATGACCCTTCGAATTTGGGCCAGTCTGCTCGGAGTATTCGATAGTTTGTTTCACTTCCGACATTGATCATATCTAAAAGCGATGATTGTGGGAGTAAATGATTCGCGTTCACGTTTGATTGATGTCTGGTTGTTGGATGAATTTCCCAATTATTCCGAATATCATTTCTCTGAATATTCGAGCCACATGCGACAGGAAGAATTGAAAGGTTTGAATTACCTGCACCGAAGGGAGAAGAAGCTGCGCTCATTGAAGTTGGAGGTTGAAGTGATAAAATGTCTAATTGATCATTATTAGTGCTAAAATTATCTTGCGGATTAGAATTCTGATTATTTGGATTAAAATTAGCCACTGTGTTAATTAAACTTGTGGATTGACTATTTTCCGTATACCATTTAAAATGGATTCAGTGATTAATTTTGGTAAAGATCCTTTTGATAATTTTGAAAAAGGCAGTGTTGTCCACAAGATCACTTGCAGAATCTGTAAGATGAATTATGTGGGATAAACTGGTAGACTTCTTAATACTAGAATAGAGGAACACAAAGGTGATGTTCGTTTAGGACGCTGTTATAAGAGTGTTCTTGTCAGGCATACTATACTGTATGAGTACCGAAATGTTGGTAATATAATTTTTAATCTTTAATTTTCAATGTTCTTTTATTGTGATTTGATAATAATAAAAATAAGAAAGACGAAAGAAGGGACAAAAGAAGGAAGGGGATGTGGTTGGTTGCCTTCTCATTTTTCTTTTCTCTTTTTTATTTTTGTCTGAAATTTTTTTTTAGTAACATTTCTTTTCAGATTATAATTGGAGTATTTTTTTTGGTTTGTTATGGTCCAAATTTGGTCGTTAGGTTCTTGTTTTTTTACAGGAGTTTTCATCAATGAAAATAATTCTTTAATGCTTTTTATGTTATAAACTAATTAAGTACTCATTAGCTGATTAATATTTTAAAAATATTAAATAAAATAAAGATTGAATTTTAATTTTTTTGATTAAGTAACAGAAATAGGTTATTCACTTTAAGGTTATGTAATTGAATTTTTCATATAATTTGTATAATGAAGGTTTATTTATATTTAAAATACCCCTATTTTTTCAATTGAGGCACATAAATTTTTTATAATAAAATTTTTTTTATTTCTGAAATACCTTTATTTCAATTAGGTAATTTTTGTAAGTTTGTTTGATGTTGTGGAATGAGTATCTAAGTTAAATTTTCACAAATATATTGCAACTTTTCTTAAATTAGTTGAAAATTTTATTAAAAATGCTAATTTTTATAAAAACATAAAGTAGAAATAATTTTAATGTATCAATGAAAATAATTGTTCGTTGCTTTGTATGTTGTAAACTGATTAATTAATTACCTACTGAATAATAATAATAATAATAATAATAAATAGTTATTCGAAAATTGGGTAAGTGATAAAAATGAATACAAAAGTAAGCGCGCACTGGTGCGCGCATATGGTAGTCTAGTAATAATAATGATCGTAAATTAATTGCTGTAATCATCTATACAATAGTTCTTTTTATTTTCAGACGGAACGGCATTTTACATAATGTTTGCTATCGAAAGTTTCGAGCTAATATATTTATAAATCCTGTACAGCATGCATGCAGTGCATATCTATATGAACATACATGCGTATACAATGCGAAATCGACTAAGTTACTTTTCACAGAAGTAAGGCTACTCTACACGAATCGTAACTCTCCCTCACGCTGTGTGGGCGGTTACGAAGTGGTGTAGTGCATCCTACTATTTGAAATTGTTCTTCTTACTGTTTTAAAAAGTCAGTTTAACGCAACCTAAACGCAAATAGTGATTTTAACGAAATTTACCGACGAAAAGTTGCGCTTCAATTTAAGACAGTTAGAGCTACTGGTTTAATGAGTTCTTCTAGCGGTCCACTTTTTTCATGTAGTTGTTGTTCCAAATGGATACTTTTGTAAGCTTAAGGGCATGTGACACACTCAGATCCCTATGTTACTGACCTCACTTCTTCAATTCACTGAATTTCTTTTGTTGAACTTAAGAACTGTTTTGTAAATAAAATATCGGACTGAAACTTTGGAAACTGTATCAGAAGACCATAAAGTACGTTTATGTACATGATTTGAGTAGGAATTTCGATAAAAATTATTTTTTTTTAAATTAACTCGAACTATTTTTTGACATAACCTTGAAATTGTTTGAACTTAAGAACTTTTTTTATATTTAAAATATCTGCAAGTTATAAAAAAAAACGTACATAAAAGTAATTTACTGTTAACTCTTGCACTTCTGGAAATTTGAGCCCAATATTTTACATATAAAAAAGTTCTTACGTTCAAAAAATTCCAAGGTCCAAAGAAAATATGTCACTAAATGGTCCCAGTTTTAATTTCTTTAAAAATAATTTTTATCGAAATTCCTAAACAAATGAAGTAAAAAAAGTAGTTCATGGTTTTCTGATACATTTTTCCAAGTTTCAGTCCGATATTTTATTTACAAAATAAGTTCTTAAGTTTAAAGAAAATTCAGGAAACTGAAAAAGTGAGGTCGGTAATATAAGTATTTGAGCGTGCCACATGTTCTTAACAAATGTTATGTGATTTTTATTAATATTTTTGCTGTTTAGACACATAATGTAAGAAAAATAGCATAACTTATGTTTTTCCTGTGGAATATTGGCAGTTAAACCCGACAAAAGCAGAAATTCGATTTTTGCACTAATTAGAGATATCCTCTGTATGCCCTCCTAACCTCACCTGACTCTTTCAGCTTTAGATCATCAACATAAAATTCTTCAAAATATATGGCTTAATTCCTTTATAACAATTAATTATTTTTCTAAGGTAAAAATATTTGCGATTTTACCACTTTTTATAAATGTCCACTTGATTTTATTTTTTAGTATATATGCTTCACAATTGGCTTTATTTAAGGTTTATTTTACTTTTTATTATTTATTTTAAATATATATATATATTGCGGCATCAAGGTACATTAATATTTAAAAAATATATTTCGAATAAAATATATTCCTATCAAGTAATAAATAAAATGATTTTTATGGTTTTTAACAGGACCGCTTCTCAGGAAAACGGGTACCTAAAGATCGGCTTTTTGATCATTATTATAAACAGAGAGGTAAAACCTTAACACAATCTCAATTAAATAATTTCTCAAATATATAAACATCCAGTGTATACTCAGTATAGCAATAAAAGAAGTTCTCCATTTTTTCAAAATAATTGTATATAGTAGCAGCTGGGAATAAGATATAAAGAATTTTTTACCTGCGATCGTGATTTGCATACCACAGTATCGGATTTGGGCGTGGTCACTTCAAGAAAGCCTGGAAAGTGGTATCGCTTTGATATACTATTCTTGGTCTCAATCCCGGACTTGGAAAGTTCATTCGACTTTCAGTAATCTTAACTTTTGACAAACTTACTGTCCTCATTACTCTCTAAATCTGAATAAGTAAAGAAGTTACTCATAATAATTTGTAGCTTTAAGTAACAATTTTTAGAAATAATTATAGTAGCAAATTTAATCATCATCCTCTCAATCTGGATGAGTGAAGCTAAACATTCCAGTAATCGAGAAGTCAAAAAGATAACACTAAAATTCAGTCTTTTCAACATTTTTAATTTCGCTTTACATATATAAGCAATTAAAAGAAAACAAATCGGCCCACTGCGCGGGCACATTCTCGTAGCCCCCTCCTCGCACCAACCTTTTAAAGCTAAACGTCAGAGCATCGACAACTTTTCTACATTATGCTCAAGACTATTATATCAAATGTATATTTCATTCATTTCTGAACTGAGATTGCTTACTCAGATGTTGCGAAGTAAAGTACAAATTTTATTTATCAGAATTAATTAATAATTTGTTCCTTATTTTGCATTGAATTTTATTCTCAGTTATCCTGAAAAATGTATACAATTTCAATAAATGTATATTATTAAAATTTATAAGATGCTTTGGTATTAAAACAAAGGTATGCTTATTGTCTTGTTTTTATATTTAAAAAAAGTGTAATTTAGTGATTGTGAAATATCTTTTTTTTAAAGCTCTTTCGGCTTGAACGAACACATTCTCATCCAATATCCCGCGCTTTACACTCGTTTAAAGTATGACTAAAACTAAAAATGTTCTATATTTTTGTTAACACTATTGTATTAATTTTTACATAGGACGAAAAATTGTCTCGTTAAGCATTTTATTTTATCTGGTGTCGTTTTTCCATTGATTTAAATTTTTTACTAATAATGTAATTTTTCAGGATTGAAACGAAAACTATGCGTCGTAACAAAAAGTGTTCGAGAGAAAATTTCTAAATCTATTTTAGGCCAATAATTTTGGCAATTAAAAATTAATTATATCTTTTGCCTTTCTTCAAAAATTTAAACTCCTTATTTTTAATTTAATTATTTAACAATTAAAAAAAAAAGCTGTGCGTGCTATCGAAAATTAGTGTTAAGCTTAGATCTTTTGAAGATAAATAGTTTTTCTCGTGGATATTTTTTTGTATTATGGATAGCTTGATTATAAAATGAATTTTTTTATATTGAAAAAGCATTTTTCACGGATAAAACCAGAACAGTTGGTTACGAATGGCTGGTCAATGGCCGCGTTCTCTTTAGGCCTTAAAATATTATGCCAAGGTGCAGTTCAATTGGATCATTCCTTCTAAACACACTGAAGTGAGGTCGATTTTTCCTCAAGCAGGGAGTCTGAAAATGTTGAGATCTGATGGATTTAAGACGATCTCAAGGTACCACATCATACCTGGCGTCTCAGCTACCTTTTTTCTATTTTTTCGCGATTTAACTCAATCACGAAGCTGGATGGGGTTTTGTGGCTCTCAGCCGACAGCTTCTATATTCTATTTTAGTGATTAGTAATTAGTTTATGGTATTCATACTTAATTAAATTACTTAATGAATAAATCATTATTTTACTAAATAAATAATTTTAATGAATAATTAAATTAAATAAATAATTATACCAAAAGGCTTGAAGGGAGGGAAATTGCGAAAAATATTTGGTTTAATCCAATTAAATATGTTAGTTGATGTAATCAAATATTTTGGTTGGATCAACAATCGTCGTGTCAACGCTCGAGCAAAATGTATAGAAAGAGCCTTTCTAACTAATTAAAAGTTTTAATAAGCATCACCTGCAGAATCAGAAAACCGAACTTTTATCAAAGGCTTTTTCCATACTCTTTTTTGCGCTTCTTTAATCAATGATGGTCATTATGACTTTCGAGGTTAAATTGCATGCACCTGTGAACTAAACTGCACCCTGCGAACTAAAAGTTGTACGAACATTTAAAATGTTCTGAATATTATTTCAGATCCCAGTTTTACTATAAAATTGACATTGTGAGTGGCCAGGTCTTCCTAGCAATCATTTTTTCATAAATTCACGACATTTAGCACTATCTTTCCGATACTTTTCGTCGCGAAAACTGACTTTCGGTATATTTAGTGTAATTAATGGAGGTGTTTGATTAAATCAACCAAATTATCTCGTTACTTTAACCAAATAATTTTCTAATAAATGTTATATTCCGCGCAACACATTTATTTGGTTGAATCAACTAAACACTCCCAAATAAATAGTTACCTTGAATTGAAAAAATTAATTCGTTGTGTTTTCTAAATATAACCAAACATTTATTTGGGCTGAAAATTTGTTAGTTTCATCAAACAAAGTAGGTTGAACAAACGGTATTATTGAATTGACATAATTTTTTCGCTGAGTACATCGGTCACTTGACTTAGTCCGTAGCTATGATGAAAAAAACGGGTTCACCCGAGCATAATATTAAAAAAAATAATAATAATGAATCGTACATGACAGGATAACAGAATATGTTTTTAAATGCTACATTTTACATTCTTTTAATGACAGGCGTTGTCCGGTGACTTTCATCTGTTAAGAATTTCCAATTGATTCTAAGGCGTAAGTAATGTGAAAGAGATCGTGCTCGACCGTGAATATAGTGATCAAGAAAAATTATGATCGTTTGTTTCATTGTCACGGTAGGCCGATTCTATCATTTTTACATTCTCATTCTGATAAGAAGGCATTCGTTTTATGCAAAATTTAATTCTTGCAGTATTTATAAAATCTCCGCGTTGTGAGACCCCTGGGTCAGAAAGAAGATGTTTACGAAGAGGTGTCTTTATAGTAAAGTAGTGCTTTAGAAGCAGGATAATTTTTTTAAAAAGATCATATTGGTTCGAGCTTTGACACACTTTCTTAAACTTGAAAGAAAAAGTCTTTTCCAAAATGACTTTTTCAAGAATTAAAAATTCCATTTCCAGAAAAACTATGCAGAAAATTAAAAACCATTTTAAATGAAAACTTATTCACCCTAAAAAGATCTACAAATCTACTTAAAAACATTTTTTGATAAGATTTGATTTGACAAGATTTTTTATGCAAACAAAATTATAAATATCAAAAAGATTTACAAATTTAATTAAAACCATTTTTTGCTTGAATCGTGATAACGCTTTTTAAATATACATAAATTATTTAAATACTTTATAAAGGTAATAAAACAAATATTCCACATTTGACTAATAATTTTGTAAATATATTTTATTTGACTGCTACCTATTAAGTCGATCGTCTTGAAATCAATAACGATAAGAAAAAAATCTGCCCTCCGCGTGGGCACAATCTCATCGCAAGCTACGTGTAGAAAAATTGTATAGACATCCAATAAATTATTGTAATTCAGAAGAATGTACTCTCTAAATCTGAAATAGTAAATTTCACTATTTCATAGGGAATTTTCATTATTTCAATTTAGGAAAAGTGGTTCACTATGAAATAGTGAAATTCACTATTTCAGTTTTTACGTTTCATATCATATACACTAAGAAGAAAATAAAAATCGGAAACATTTTACCATTAATACTCATGGAAATTTAGTTACAAAATATGTTAAAACTTTTTGAAAGAGAGGATTCTGAAATTTGCTAAAGTTTATACACTGCAGTCCCGCAAGAAAAGTTCCCGTTATAGAGGACAATGTAGTCCAAGGGTACAAGAGAGTGATGCCGCTAGGTCAGCGGATTAACTCCGCAACAACACAAGAGCGTATGAAAAAATCGGGCCTTACCCTCTGCGGTTAATCGTGTCGTCTGCTTCAATCAGTTTCAAAATTGTTGCAGGCCATTCGCTTCAGTTCTATAAAAGTTAAAAATTCGAAATTTGCAGTTTATCTGCACTTCATTTCAACTTGTTTAATTGGAAAGTGTTACTACCTTGTATTTTATGCTTTATTATTTTAAATGGAAAAAGTCTTAGCCTTAGAATTAGAATTTTTTATTTTATTGACCGTGAAAAAATTTTTGCGAACCCAGAAAAAACTGAGAAATGACCAGGAATTTTTTTCGATTAAAACGACCACCCTGATATATGTACATGCATACTCAAAAATCAGTACTTTTATCAAGTTTGATTTTCGAGCAGAAACATTTCTACGCTCATTATGACCTGGTTGTTTATGGTTCGCCGAGTCCCGAGATTGTACGAAGGAGATAAAGGGTACCCCCGAAATGGCTTCTATAGCGGGAACAAAAACGAAAAGTACAAGTTCGTAAACCAGTCGTGAATCACCGTCAATTCACACAGCACAATTATATCATATAAATACGCACATTATCATTATCATTATTAGTATTTGTATACATAACACTGTAAGAAGACACATTCGCTGAGGTAACTACGACTAACTTACCATTTACTTATATACGTAGTACGTATACATATACATACTATATAACACACGCAAATCACGCTGAGAGAAGTGGTTTGAAGATTCCTTATATACTAAGTGGTGAAAATTTCTGGAACTGTGAGAAACGGCATGGTGCTTAATACTCGACTTAGAAAAATTCAAAATTCAAAGTAAAAACAGAAAAATATTATGTTTTAATAAGGTCAAAACTGGGATTAAATTCAAATAAAAAATATCTATAGGTTTATCGTTTTTTTTCAATCATTCTAAAAAACACGTGATCATACATAAATCCTAAACCATACACCTAAACAATACACTGGCATTTCAGTAGTTATTTAAGAAGGCATTTCAGAGGATTAGGAAACGGACCTCGCTGACGAAAATACAAAAAGAGTCAGAGAGATAGCTGCGATAGGACGAAAAGCGGGATTGAAAGGAGAAATATGAACGGACTAAGAACGAATGTTAACGTCTGACAAAGAAGAGGTGATTGAAAATTGTCCAAACGTGCCTGAAACAAGGCCGGAAGAACGCGAGGGAGTAAACCAGACGGAACGAACGCTCACGGTCACGAACGAGCAAGAGAGAGCTGAGAAAAGTGCGTATGGTAGCGAAAGAGGAAACGTACCTGAGCCTGCGAACACTCTTAGAAGCGAGGGCTCGGCAACGCAAAGGAGGGAAGAAAACCAGCGTAAACTACCGCACACGTGCTGGAGTGAGTCAACAGTAGCGGAAAGAAGGGAAAGAGAAATCTACTCAGCGAGTGACGAAGACAACATGCATCAACCAATACGCTTTCGTGGAAGAGAACCCGAGAGAGCGGAAATAATAGAATAAGAAAGAAACCTAGCCGATGACAATATCCCGGGTCGCGAAGCTATTAGGGCTACGAAGCCCCTAAATGAGCAAGACGATGCCGGAGTTGAGGAATTTATCAGGAAAGTTCAAAGAATCAGACAACAGTGTTGTCAACCCGATCTGCTGCTAGATTTTATAATATCGGAAAAAAATCAACAGCAGGCCGAGAGAACAATCCGCTTCAACGAGATATATAGACATATGAGGATATATATGGAGGCCGACGTGTAAATTAGAAACAAGTGGGTTCAGTTAGTCATTTAAGAAGTAAGCTGGACAGCTGTAAACAAGGAGCGAATGAAACCATTCAGAATTTGAGTTTTCGATACAGAGGAGTGATAAAAGAACTTAAATATGCGGTTCAATCCTCACATAAAGGACCTATGAAAAGAAGAATTGCCCTCGACATAGAAGAAAATAAGTGCCTTCAGAAATACATGATGAACCTTTGACGGCAAAACGGCTTGCAGGTTAAAGCCCAGAAACTATCGAATATCGAGGAAGCCCAAAATATGGCTACTGAGATGGAAACTTGGTTAAAAGAGAGTCAACCGAAAGCATTGACACGTGAATCTCAATACCAACCCAAGAGGGAATTCAGACCGGCAAATACACAATCCAGATTTCAAGCAAATACAACGCTGCCTACGAGGAACGGGCAGAATATTAAACATATGTGAAAAACTCCTATTTATACGAGGAAAATGACAAGACGGAATACCCTTTTGACAGTATTAGGTTTCTGCACCTCATTCCAATCAAATATTGGCATATATTTGTTGAGTTATGTATGGCTAATTTGTTTGTTAATAATGTTTAATAAAAAATAGCTTCTTTCCTTTAGTTCAATTATTTATATTGGGCTTCTAAATGATTTTAATATCAGGACATCGAAATTACTAGTTTCCTAGACAGAGGGGAGCGGGTTGAGATTTCTTACCACAGGAGCTCAAATCCGTCTCGGTGATAAGAATCGATCCATTGGTCCATTAAAGATGGTAGCTGGGATTACTATTAATTATCTACTTTTCGAGTCTTATTGAATCGGGCCAATATTTTTAATATTGGGCCGATGTGACTATTTTGCTGAATAAATTAGGGTTGATAACCATTCCTGGTTTATTTAATGATATTATCTATATTGTTAAGGAACTTTACCGAATTTTGTTAATGAGGGGTCTACTTTTTTAATGCGGGGGGAAGGGTGGATAGATGATTTTTGTCAATGTCCGGTCCTTATCCCCACAAGTCGCTGCCAAAGATTAAATTATCGCAAGCCGATTGTTCTTGTTAAAGCGTGATTGCCGTCCACCTCTGTCAATCTCGTTATACTCCTCTCTCCGCGGGGGCGGGGGGTCTGATTAGGTGTTGCTTAGACCGCTACGATGGTCTTATACTCTCTCTCCCTGGCTATTCGTGTAACTCACTATGATATGTTAATGCAAAGCAAGACTTGGACATCCAGCCTGGCCACCGTACTTCTTAACTAATCTGGTACACGGATACCATGAAGCCCGGCAATGACACTTTTGATTTGCCAGCCCACATGGGGTCCACTGTAACAAACCCGCCCTGGAATTACTAACAGCCGTCCCTATATGTTTATGGTGTCCAGGATGATTATCCCATTCTGACTCGCTGATATATTTAGTTTGACTAATCGATACTTACTTTCTGTTTGCGATATATTGAGCCATTTGAGCTGTAACAGATGTTCGTGAGGTGGACATGAGGGTACTGACAACGGTCTTGTCAGCTGGTGCCCTGCATCGTAGATCCATTGCACATGAGACTTAATAAATTACGTTTAATATGTTTATTCCTAGTAATATAATGAGCGGTTCCTGTACAATCTTTAGTTGGTATTCATATAACCATCTAAACATACATGCACTCGTGCACTCTTATCATACGTGCATACTTGACATGTCACACTTTTTATTGGGACTGCATTCCCTTTTACCACTACCACAACACTACACATGCGTAGACCACTGAGAATTCTGCTGATGATGTTGTTGACTGTGGTACTGAGGATCTTTGACGTAGTAACCTTTGGGAAGCGAGTTAGAATCAGACAAGCTGGAGTGCCTGCGGAGGCATCCTGATTGGTAGAGATGGGGTAATTCTTTTGGTTGGAGAATCCTTCATTGCTGTCGAGGGTTTGGAAGTCTGTGTAACTGGCGACGATTCCAATGGTCCTGAAGCTCCTGCGGGAAGATAAGAATGTGATGTATCCGGCGTATTTGGTCTGATGAGTATGCTAGCAAGGTCAAGGGTTCGATATCTAGCAATTTAGCAGATAACCTGGCCAAGTGCAAATGTATTGAAGGTTGATACAGGTTTATTATGGTACTTGTTACTGGTTACAATCCGGCTAATGACACCCGAGAGGTTCGCAGTGTACAGCCTGGAGAGATCCTGATCAGTCCTAATCCAGACAGCTGTAATGGTTTGGAGGCCCTTCCTGGGCAGATAAGTTCTGTCGTCAGTTCCGTTGGAGTATAGTAAATCCAACCACTAAGAGATGGAATGGCTTTCCAAAAGGGAAGAGGATCATGGTACACCGTAATATCACATATCTTGAAGGCTGCGATTGTTCGATTGATTAGCAGCTGTATTATCACATGGTTGGTGTGAGGACACCTCGTAGATTGGGAATAACCCTGGACAGAGTGTGTGATGTTTGAGTGCCTTACAGGATTGGTGCTCTTGTTGCGTTAAGAGCATTTAGGTGTGCTGTGAATCTTCAACTGCAATGTAAGCTGCCGCTGACCGTATATATGCTCGTCCAGTACCGTTCCTAAGAAGAGGTTGATGGACAGGTAGAAAATGCATTTCGTATAGAGTGTAGTCAGTTTTTCGAAGTGGTGGAATGTCCATTATAAATTTTTGTGTCCCATTTTTAGCGATAATCGTGACTTTTGCCGCTTGAGCAAGTTCTTCTAGGCTCACGCGGGG
>JAWWLR010000054.1:10078924-10093137 GCA_035041075.1 Acraspis erinacei
AGGTGGTTTGTACCGAGAAGGGGAGGGCTTCGGAAGGAAATCGAAGGAGAAGTTAATAAATACAGAGGGGGAGATTCTAACAGACTGGATAGAGGACAGAGGATGGCAGTGGAAGGTAGGGTGGAATTGGACCATCAGCTATTATGTTTTTTGGATAAAGGGGGAGGTTGGCGGAAGGCAGGGTGGGGAAGAAGAGTTGTTAGGAGAGAGGTTGTCATGGACGAGAGAAGCAATAGTGAAGTATCAGGAGCAGTTGGGAAACGTAAGGTTTAAAGGGAGTCGGTGGAAGAGAAATGGGAGGATCTGAACGCTAAAGTAAAAGGTTGTGTGCAAAAGAAGGTATTTAGAAAGAAGAAGAAAGGAATGCTGAAGCCGTAGAGGGATAGGGAATGTAAAATGATGAAGAGAAAGTTGAAAATAAAGTACAGGAGCTAGAAGGAAGGAATTGCGAAAAGGGAGGAGTACGTAGAATTGAGGAAGGAGTTTAGGATAATGTGTAAGAAGAAAGAGCAGGAAAAGAAAAAAGAGCTGGAAGAGAAGTTGGGAAATTTTAAGACAGAAGGGGACGTGTGGAAGATAATTAATAGGTTTAGAAAACTTAGGGTGGGGATAAGTGAGAAAATAGGGAGTGACCAATGGAGAAAATTTCTTCAAGATTCATTTCAGGGATCAGACACATGGAAGAGAGATGTTTGGATTAGAAGAACAAGGGATTTAGAGTGAGAGGAAATGAATGACGAGGAGATAGAGTCGCAGATAAGGAAGTTGAAAAGGTCTAAGGCAGCAGGGCTGGATGGTGTAGTGAACGAAGCATGGCTGTTTGGCACACAAGAGGTAAGGGAGAGGCTGAAGTGGTTAGTGAAAAAAGTATGGCGGGGGAGGGATTCCCAAGATTGTGGAGGGAGGGGTTGATCGTATTATGGTATAACAAAGGGGATAGAGAGAGGCAGGGAAGTTATAGTGGAATTACGCTAATGAATATGGCGTACAAAATATAAGCGACGGTGTTGACAGACAGGCTGCGGAAAGATGTTGAGGGGAAAGACATACTGTCGGAGAGGCAGGCGGGCTCTAGGGAGGGAAGGAGTACTATTGACAATATTTACGTTTTGTAGCACGTGGTTGATAGAGAAATAGCCAAAAAGTGTGCCAAAATGTAGGCGTTTTTTGTAGATCTAATAGGCATCTTTCCTTCGATAGATAGGGGGAGGTTGTGGGAGGCAAAGGGAGAGAGGGGAGTGGAGAGAGACCTGTTCGAATAGGTGAGAAGGTATATGAGGAGACGAATGATAGGGTGAGAGGAGGGGAGGGAATCTCTGAAGGTTTCTGGATGGATAGGGGGTTGAGACAACCGGGCCCGCTTAGCCCAACGTTGTTTGCAATTTTAAGTGCAGAAATAAATATAATATAGATTTGATATATTATTGTTTAACATAAAGAAGAAAAGTTCAGATTTTGGACAAGTCGAGCACGAGATACGTGAAGCTGAGGAGCTTTAACAAAAGAGAATTCACAATCCCAAAAGTAAAGCTGCTGATGATTTGACCTATAATTTTAAAAGGTGCATGCGCAAATGTGAGGGAAATTCAAAGACTCGCTGAAACGTGCGAGCCAAGCGAGCTGCGCGTAAACCTAGTGATGGGCGTGTATCCGCGCAGTGGTTGATTTTTTAGTTGAAAATCGTACTGCTTTGTTTAAAAATTCTGGCTTTTTGTTGAAAGTTTTTAAAAAATTGTTGAAGCCATAGACTTTCTGTTAAAAATCATGAATGTTCAACTAAAAAAGTTTTTAAAAATAGCCTTATTTTCGACCTTTATAAAAACGGACAAATTTTCAACAAAATGTATTGATTTTCAAATAAAAAAGCAAAAGAATTCTTGACAAAATAGGTTGATTTTGAACTAACGAAGTAAATTTTTAACTTAACTCGTAACTGATATATCGTCGGCCAAAATAATTAATTTTCACCCAAATAGTAGTTGAATTTTTAACTAATTAATGTAAATTCTCTACCAAAAACAAAATAGATAGTTAAATTGCAGGTTAAAAAGTAAATTTTTAAAACAAAAGTTCTCTGAAATCCCAAAATTTTAAAAAATCCTTTAATTCTCTATATTTCTTAAATTCGATTAAAATGATGAATTCCGAAGTTCCTTTAATTCTCTGAAAGCATCCTTGGCATCTTACGTGAATTCAGGAAATACCACAAATTCAAAGAATTCACACGATTAAGGGAATTCCGTGGATTTCAAAATAATGGAGGAAATTTGGGCGAATTCAAGGAATTCAGATAGTTTAAAGAATTTAGAGAAATTAAGTTATATCAGCGACTTCAGAAGATTTGAAACCTGAAAAGTAGAACCGAACGAGAGCTCGAACAGTAGCCAGGAGTGGAGATGACGCGCTTATGGTTTTATTTATATATTTCAATAAACAAAGTCACCGGGTGTAATGGTCAATAGCTTGTAGTTTTATTTATTTATTCTAATAAACTTGTAGTTGTATTTATTTAATTTTAAAGGATCTGTGTTTGAGTAATTTTAAAAATCGCGCCGAACTCGGCGAACCATCACTATAAATGGCGGCATCCGGCTAGGTTGCCACACTGTCTCTGGAGCTTCTGTACTGGCTACTGCTCGAACACTCATTCGGTTCAGTAATGCTAACACACAGCAAGTGAAAATTGAGAAAACCATTGGATCAGAGAAAACCTCTACTCTTAGACGTTTTTGAAGTCGCTTAATCCAAATACGGGGTCATTTTGACCCCATAATGTTAGGATGAAAATCAAGTGAAGGTCAAAACGTAGAAAACCGTTCAATCGGAGAAAACCAATCGATTGGTCAAAACCTCTACTATCAGACGTGTTTGGAGTTGCTGAATCCGAATCTGGGTTCAGATTGACCCCATTAGGTCAGGATCTAGGTCAAGTGAAGGTCAAAATGAGAAATCCCCGTTGAATCGGCGTGAACCCCTACTTTAAGACTTTTTTGGGTCACTTAATGCGAATAGGGGCTCATTTCTACCTTATCAGTTCGGCATGAATCTCATCCCAAGGTCAAAATTGGGAAAACCATGGAGTTGGAGAAAACCTCTACTCTTATAAGTTTTTGGGGTCACTGAATCCGAATCCAGAGTTATTTCGATTCCATGTTTTTCTCAATTTTGACGTTGAGACGACCTTTCTTCCAACCCGGCGGGATGAAAATGACCCCGGATTTGGATTTAGCGACCCCAAAAACGTCTTAAAACAGTATATCACGCCGAATCAATAGTTCATATTGGTCTGATTGGGTCATAATGACACCGGATTACTAATGCCAAATTATATTTTTTGCATTTAAAACATAACTAAATATTATTTTATAATGAGACAATAATATGATAATTTATTAATTAATTATTAATATATAATATATCAATAAATTGTTGTATTTATGAATTATTAGTATTTAATTACAATTTGAATTAATTGGAAATTTCTTCACATTGATGTAAATATTGAATAATATAAAATGATTTAAAATTCTGAAATTTAAATAAAAGTAATTAAATACTAAATATTTACATATACATTGACATATACCTCGATCTTTTAAACAAAAATTCTAAAATTTACATCATTTTCACACCTATTTTTGATAGTGACCTGCACGACTTACAAATTATTATCATCATGATATACTTTTCAATTTGACACAAATTAAAAATATTATACGTAATTCATAACCAAGTGAATCACCTGTATTGATATATTTTTGATGTCCACATCCGGAAACCTAACTCCCGCAATTTTGAACATAGAAAAAAAGTTTAACATTGTTTTTGATTCCATAGAACAGCAAGATACGTACATAGGATTTTTTCGATATATTTATTTTGCGAAGTTTTAGGGAAAAAAATTATTTTACAGAGTTGTACAAAATGTTTGGAAAAATTCGAGCCTACTTAAAGGATATTTCGGACTTTGAGAAGTTTCAAAGGAATAAAAAATATTCGGTAAATTTTCGGAAATGCTTCCAAGTTTTAAAACATTTTTAATTTATTCAAACCTTCTTCAATTCCTAAAAGTATCTTTAGATGACTTTAATTTTTTTAGCATTCTTAAAAATCATTCAAAATTTAAAAAATGCCATTTCCATCTTTTACATTTTGCTAGTAATTTGAATAAAATATAATTAATCAATTGAAAACTTTCAAAATTCGTTTAAAGCTTTGAAAGTTTTAGTTTAAAAACTTAGACACAATCTGAAATTTTAATTTTTTATTCTTTTTAATCTTACCAAATTGAAACATATTGCTACAGAATCTTCTACTCTTTTCAAAAATTTTCCCATTCATCTTATGAAAATTCCTTTTTAATCCTTTCAAAATTTTGAAAACTTCTAATATTGGTGAGTATTCTCAGAAAACAAAGAAATAAAACTGGAAACATTTAAATCTGTTGAGAATTTGGTAATATAAAATGTTTCTCCTGGGTTTTCGAGGCAGTCCGTGTATTCAGAGAAATCTGCATATTTTTCCAATTGCGAAATTATTTAAACATTTACTTTGCGCCTTATGTACCGCAAGAAATAAAAGTTTCAACAAATGAAAATTATGTAAACCAATTGAAATTAGTTAACAAAGTAAGTATTTGCTAAAAACTGATTAATGATGATTTGTGAAATGAAAAAGAAATGCATTTGTCAAAAATAATGCAAACTAGTCACTATTTATCACGATTCGGAAAAAAATTGTATTTGGCATCTTCCAGTAAAGTTTCTTTTCCAAAATGTTCATTAGAACAGACAGATTGTAACTCACTAAGAGGCCGATCTCTTGAGAACAGTCTAGGGGTTTTATCTCTGAAGATTAAGCTCATTGGAAGTTTAAAACCCATAGAGATTCAAGAAGTCTGATCTTTCCAGTCTTTCCATCCACTGCTGATCCCATCGATACCGGAGTGGGGGCAGAGTTGGTTCAGTAAAGACTTTCTCTTTTCTGGATTCGCTCCAGGCACCAAGGACTGAGAGCAAAAGGTTTTGCTCTTTTAGGTTTCGTACTTCGAACGATTCCTAAACGAAACTTGAGGTTTCGTACAGTTCGAGTACGGTCCATTTTTATTGCGCTCTGCCTAAAATTGTTTCCTGAGTGAACGTATACCTGCGTACGGGTACTAGTAAACAAAAAGGGTTTGATGGAGAAAATGGTTGGAAACTTAAAATCAAGGCAAGAGCACCAGTACAGGTTAAAGAAACGGAGTGTAACTATCCTAAACCGAAACACATGTAGGGTATTTTGAACCGAAAAGATTAAAACTAGTCGTTGGAACTGGGAGTTTCGTACATGAGCAAAACGAAACCCAAGAACAGATACTGTGAACATGAACGGGGTATATAACTTGGGAATGGAAACGTTTGTTACCTGTTTAAAACAGACTTTTGGTCAATCATTCATTTTATCTCGAACAAGTCTGAATTTTCAATAAAGCCAACTAATGTTGTCTTATTTAATTGTTTAAATCGTGTGCAATACAAGAACTAGTTTATTAACTTATATAATATATATATATATTTATTTATTATAAATAAGTATATGAAAATTATATTAAATTCTACAGTTCGCTGTATGTTTTAGCAATAGTTCAGCTAACTAAAGCATTGGAAACTCACTTTGCGAAAATGGGGAGGGGGGAGGTAACTTCACCTCACTTCCTCACACTTTTGCAAAAGTGAACTTTTTTGGAATTCTGGGAAGATTAAACATATTTCTAGAGTTTATGATCATTTTTTAAAATACTTACAGCTAATATCACCGAAAAACCGTTTTCCGAAAAAATTGCGTAGCCCCCACTTTTTAAAAATTTAACTTTTTCTTGCATGATTCTCTAGTTCCATAAGGGTTCTGCAGTTGTCTGATAATAAAATTCTAAATAAATAAAAAACGTGTAAAAAACATTTTTAAAAATGCAAAATATTCACCATTTTCTCGTTTGAATAATCCAAAGGTTCTGCTTAGGGTTCTGGACATAAAAACAGGAATTCTAAAAAATACAGCACTTTTAAGAATATTGAAAATTTGGAAATTTACTAAGTTTCAGGTTCCTGAAAGTTCTTATCAAAGTTTTGGACTTCTCAATGAAAGCTCTACAAAAAAGTATTATAACATTTTTCGATTAGGTCTAAATTTGAAGAACTACGGCACTTTGAACAAAATTCTGAAATTTCACATTTTTGGGTTTTCTTAAAAGTGCCGCAGTTCTTCGAATTCTTTGAGCTAATTCTAAACCAAAATTTTGGATTATCCGAACGAGAACATTGCGAATATTTTGCTTTTTGAAAATATTGTAGTGAAGCTGCCATTAAGCAGTTCAGAACTCCGTTTAGAACTCTTAGATTAGAACTTTTAAATTATAAAAATTTTTAAAACAAGCGTACATTTTTGAAAATTAAAAAAAATAATTTTCTAAGAATTTCGAGAGGTTTCAAGGAAACCTATTTTACCCCCCCCCCCTTATCTTGCCACGTGGACATATATTTTTTGTCGCCGATTAAGGGTAACCACTAACCAGTGTCCACGTCAACGCTAGCCCCCTCACATGGAAAATTGTATGACAAACGAAACAAGCTAAGAAATTAAAATGACGAGATAAAAGTTATTCACCCAAAGAAAAGCTATCAATTTATTCTCACTTATTCGTTTATAGTCTGCTTATTTTATGTTTCATTCGTTAAAAAAACATTAAAAATAAATGTAATTCGTGGACAATTTTCAAAAGGTACGAAAAATGTTTCATTACACAAAAGTTGTTTACCCAATAAATACCTGCAAATTCGTCAAAAATTATTTTTCGATGAACGCGTGTTTTTATTTTTAATTGTAAAAAATAAAATAAAAAAATTTAATTTAATTTGCTGATAAACGAAACAATCTCTGAAAATGAAGAATAAACGAAAGGAAAAGTTTTTAAATAATAATTTTTGGTTAGAACAAGTACATTCTCTTTTAACGTGAAAAAAGTTTAAAATTAAAAAAAGTGAAAAGACAAAAGTTGTTTAACGATAAAAGATCTACAAATTTGTTATCAACTTTTGTTATAAAAATATACTAAAAACGAAAATAATAAATTTTTTTAAAAAGACACACACTTCAATAAAATTTTATTTAATAACATTTTTCTCCTAAATTACATATAGAAATTTGGACAGAATCACTTTACGCTTTAACGCGTATTTTTGCTTCAATCGTTAAACATAACATTGAAAATAATCAAATTCACTGTATACACACATAGAAATTTAGTTACGTATATTAAAAAGTAATATAGCATTTATTAATGACCTATGAAAAATTATAATGTCAAATATTAGAAAGATTGGAATAATTCTTTCATGTTTTGAAACAGAGGATTCTGAAATTCGCTAAAGTTTATACTAAGAAGTTCGTAGTAAACCCGTCTTCATATCTCCGTCAACTAACACAGAAGAATACAGTATAATATTAGCTAATGTAACTAATCTAACCTTTCCTTATATACATAGCACGCATACACATACATATAACAGACGCATCGCACGCAAATCACGCTGAGAGAAGGGGTTTGAAGATTCCTTACATACTAAGTGATGAAAGTTTTTGAAATTACGAGAAACGGCATGGTGCTTAATAACTCGACTTAGAAACATTCAAAAATAAAACTAAAAGCAGGAAAATATTCTGTTTTAATAGGATCAAAATTGGGATTGAAATTAATTAAACAATATGTACAGGTTTTTCGTTTTATCTTTAATCATCAAAAATGGATATTCCGTCGGAATATCCAGAATTTTTAGTTCAAAATCAAAGTATTTGGTTTAAATTACATTTTCGCTTAATAACTCATATATTCATATTGAAAATTCTACTTTTTTGTAGAAAATTCGTCTTTTTGGCTAAAAAATTAAACTATTTGTTGAAAATGCAACTGTTTTTGGTTAAAGTTTAGTCTTTGTCCTTTACAAATTTAATCATATGGTTGAGAAGTCATGTTTCTAGGTAGAACATTGAACTATTTGTGTACAAATGGAACTGTTCGGTTGATAATTCATTTTTGTTCTTATTAAAAATTGTATTCCTGGGTTAAAATTGGAACTATTGGGATGAAATTTTAACTTTTTTGTTGAACGTTTCTCTTGCTGGAATTAAAATTCGCCCTTTTACATTGAAAATTCAACTGTTTTGTAAAAAAAACTCTTATTTTCGGCTTGAAAATTAAAGTATGCGATTCAAAATGCAACTCTTTTTGGTTTAAGTTTAATCTTAATTGTTAAAAAATTCAATCGTTTGTTCAAGTGAAGCTGCTTTGTTGAAAATTCTTCTTTTCCGATTGGAAATTCATCTTTCTTAATTAAAAATTTATCTTCTTTCAGTAGAAATGTTGCTGATTAAAAAAGATTGTCTTGAAAAAACTGCAAACTAAACGCATCTGTTTTGGTTAAAGTTAATTATTTTCTACTTCAACTACTTGGTTAAAAAATATTCTCTTCTGATAAAAATCTAATTTTTTATATGCTAGAAATTCAAAATTAAATAACCGTGTTCTTACAGGTGTAAAAGATGAAAAATTTAATTTTTTATTGGCCTATCATTTTTAAAGAAAAAAGTGCCATAAACAAAATAATTCTTAATTCTCTGCGAACACAAGTCGTCTTTGAAATCCTGGAAATGTTTATGAAGTTTTTTAGACCTTCTGAAATCTTTGAGAGTTTGTTGAAATCTCTTGAAGTACTTAGAATCTGTGTGAAATCTTGAAATTTCTGTGAGATCTTTTGGAATCTTTCTAATATTTTGTAAATTATTTGAAATCCTGGAAATATTTATAATAGTTCAAATCTTTGTGAAATTTTTATGAAATATTTTAAATATTTGTGTTAGTTTCAAATTCTTGGAACATTCGAAATCTTCTGAAATTTGTTAAAACTTGATTTTATAGTTTAACGCCTTTGAAATATTTATGAAATCTTTCGTATCGTGGAATCTTTTGTGCTCATTTGAAATCATTAAAATGTTTTTAATCTGTGCAAAAGATGTTAAAATCTTAGAAATCTGGTTTACTATAACCATTCTTAAAATCTTTGAAATCTTTTGAAAGCTTTAAAATCACTGAATTCTTTGAAATCTTAGTGAAATATTTTCAAATCTTCTAAATGGTTTACAGCCTTTGAAATCTGGTGTGCTCCACCCTTTTTTAAATCCTTTAAATCTTTTGAAAGTTTCAAATCATTGGAAAACGTTACAAATCCTTTTAAATATTTTCAAATCTTTATAATATATTGAAAACTTTTAAAATCCTTAGCAATGTTTTGTAAAATAATTCTTAAACCCCCAGTAGTAAAATCCTTGATAACACCTGGAAATTTTCAACTATTAATTTTTATAATTTATAAGTTGAATATCACAAAGAAAATGTACACTTTAGTATTCTATATTAGACGAGACGAAATTAAAAACTTATAGAATAGTTCACGATATTGAAGTTTGTTCATTGAAATCTATTAGCTATTAAATAATTGGTTAGGTCCACAAAAAATGCATAGAATTCTCTTCATTCATTCTGTAAATGCCTTGAAAACAAAACACTGCAAAAAGTTTGACCAGTTTAACGGGAAACATGAAGTTCTCCGATTCAATTCGTGTACGCTCGGTGATGGGGTAAAATCGCGGATTCGGCTAACCTTTGGAGTTTATTGAAGTTATTCGAATTTTTTTCTATAGTGTTTTGCAATTTTCTTAACTGCAGATTACAATTTGTATATCAATTCTTGTTTTCAAAATATTAAATTTTCTTATTCTAATTGTAAAATTTCATAAGTACGCTAACAAAATTTTTATTGTTACACGATTTCCCCAAATCGTAATCGATTATAACAATTATTATTATTGAAATAGCAAGTATTGATATAGAATTTCTTTCATTGTAGAAAAACGACAGAAGTTGCAATAAAATTGCTAATATTAGATACATTTTATACAAAGGTGTTGAATTTAATGTAGAAACGTTCACATTTTGGAAAAAATCGAGTGCGAAGAACGAGACACTTGTTGCGAATGTTTTCGTTGGAGCCGAAGAAGCTTTAACAAAAAATCACAATCGCCAAATTACAGTTGTTGATGTCTGAATTTTAGAATGGCTAATCGGAGTCTGAAATGACTAAACTAAAACTCATGTCATCTAGGTTAATCGGTTCCACATTCAAGTTCGTCGTATTATTGGGTGTTAACGCTAAGTGTGCATCTTCTTCCACTGGAACTGCAGGCATACTCTCCACCGTTTTCCTCCGTTGTTTGGATTGGATTTTCTGAAAGGTCAGCAGGTCCGCATTACACCTAATGACCATTATGTCATTGATCCTGTGACCTTCCAGGTTTGCCCGTAAAGTGGAGAATATGAACCGCATTCCCGAAAAAAGACGTTCAACACTCACTTGCGTAGCTGGCGCAGCATGTACAATCATGGCCAAATCGTACAATTGAGGCTCCGAAAATCGCACACCATTCCAAAATTCTAGCAACGATGTCCCCTTTTTTATTAGAATACGCTGCTTGAGGAATGTCTTTAGAATAGGTGTGATGTCCCTCACCTCATTTGCATCTTCTTGTCGCTGCTGCTTCATGTATGCCGATTCTTCGACATAATCATACTCTTCCTCCATTCTTTCTTGAGGAACCGCAGTAGCTTTAAAAGCTGGCTCATCTACCTCTTGTCTGCGCGACTGCACCTTCTTCCAAAGCTCCATAAGCAGTTTCTCTGCTTCCTCTGCAGATTTCCTGGTGAGGGTGGCATTGCACCTAGGATCGAGGTAGATTGACGCCAGCAAAGCGTGGTTCTCCAGAAGTCGTCCTTCCCTTGCCTTCATAGACGTAAAAATTGCTCGACTCAGCTCTGAGTCGACTGCCGCCGTTTTTTTATGCATGTTACCCATACAAGGTAAAAATCTGTCAGCAGAAGGCTCTCTTTCTGCAACTCCTTCGTTGCAATTTTGGCTGGGGTCAATGCACTGATGAATTCATCGACCAGCATCCAATCATCCTCAGTCATCTTAGACTTTTTTAACAATTTTGCGTAAGTCTTCAGTTTCTTTAAAGACAACAACATATCCAACGTTGAATGCCAACGTGTGTCATTGTCCAAGACTGCTTTAATATCATTCATATCCGCATCTCGGATTGCGAATGACACCCTCTCTGTCCTTAAAATTTTCACAGTGTCTCGCGCACTTCCAAAAAAGGCGTTCTCCACAACCTTCGAGAGAGCATCGTCGATCGCTAATTGTAATGAGTGGGCTGCGCAGCGAATGCATATGATAGTTAACTCATTTCTGTCCACCAAATCCTGAAATATGGTCTGCATATTATTATCAATTAAATTGTTGACAGCAGCATCCGATTCATCATCCATTGGTGGTTCACTTGTTTCCTCGGCTTCTTCGTTGTCATCATGATCTTCGGGGTACTCGATTACTTCAAAAATCATGTCCCCTTCATTTACATTTCGTTGTGCCTCTTTGATAATTCTGCATAGTTTTATCATGTTAGAGGCATTATCGGACGTAAATGAGTACAGGTCTTCAATCCTTATTGCATACTCGTCCAACACATCCTTAATCATAAGTAGCAAATTATCGCTAGTGTGTTTTTTAGTACATTCCTGTACCGCAAGGGTTCTCAGAGTTAGTGTTCCCTGTTTTATGTACTGCACATTAATCCCTAAGAAAGATCTTCCGTGCCTCGATGCAAGGTCCACTTTTAAACTTGGAAATATTCCCTAAAATAATTGAAATATATACATTAGAAATGAAGACTAAAACGTTAATTTGAATGCTTTAACACTTTCATCATTTTTTAAAGAAGCGATCCTTGTAAATATTATAATTAAAAATATTAGATAAAAATGTTTCTTCTAAAATTGTCTAAAGTTTTATTACGCAATATTATTCACAATAATCCCCTCTGACACTGAAACAGTGAAATTGGCGAGTATAAGGGGACGAAATCAGTTCAACTATATTTTAAAGCCCAACACTCAAACAAAAATTCTGCTTGAACCACCCAGAATTCTGGTTATTTCAACTAGAATAGGGTCTTAAATATACCCTTACTATAATTTCTGGTTAAAAGTATCAGAAGTTTCTCGTTGAGACTTTTCTGGTTAACCAAAAATTCGGGTAAATAAAAATGTAAAAGAAGTTCTGGTAAGGTTAACCAAACATATTTACTAGGCAGTTTTCTGGTAGCTTGAGAATATTACGTTCTGGTCCACATAACCAGATATTATGGTAAAGTTAACTAGATGTTCTGTTAAGCTCAACCAGATATTCTGGTAGACATCGATTTTCCAATGTTGAATTTCGATACCCTTCTACTTTCATGGAATCTTCCTAATACTCTGAAATTTCATTGAGCACCTGTTACATTTTTCTGAAGAAAATAATAGTCTTAACTATTCGTTAACACTATTTTCTTCGTAATTTTTATAATATGAATGTAGATTACTTGGACCATACAAAAATTCTCGAACATTCACTTTGTTTATTTGTTGTCTACAATTTTAACATTTTCGAGACTATTTTTCAAAGTCACCCAAAAAATATGTGCTTCGTTCGGAAATATTCCTGTAGCACTGGTGTTTCGAAGGATAATGCTCAATTTCTTCTTATAACATTTGACGCATCCAGGAAAATTACATGAACCAAAAGACAGATTTCTGAAAATTGACGCAAGATCTGCGACACTTCTGTTACCAGAAATATTAACCAGAATAGTTTCAACCAGAAAAAATTCCAGAAGATCGCGATCCTTCTGTTACCAGAAATGTTAACCAGACTGGTTTTAATCAGAAAAAATCAACCACAGTTCATTAACTAGAATTGTCTAGTCATATTAACCATAATTTCGGATTCAAATAAATAGAAATTTTTTAATCAGACGTTTCTAGTAACTTTAAATAGAACTTTGTTTTGAGTGAACTAAACACAAATTACCAGACTCAAATTGAAATAAGAAATTTTCATTATAATTATACGTTCACTTCATTTGCATGGTAAATTTCGAAAGTTTACGAAATGAGCAAAAAACAATTATTTTCATGAATTTTATAAACTTGTCTTTTCTAAATGCAGGCATATTGTTTGAATTTTCACAATTTGTGTTATATTTGAATAAATACTATATGTTTATGGAATTACATTTAAAAAAATAGCTTATACATTATGCCATTTTCCCTTAAGGGTATGCGAGACCCACTTGGGGAGGAAGCAAGTAATGTCGAAAAAGGGGATATAGATTTTTAGATGGATCTAGAATTCCCGTGTATCCAAGATCTGTTCTTTCAGGAATCATTCACTCCACTATCACCCGTGTCGAAAAATTTCATTTCACTGTTGAATCATGCTAAATCCATTACAGGTTTTCTCAAGTCTGTCTATTCACGAAATACTAGTCTGGCGCTACACTGGCGCTATTTATTTTTACTACGTGTTAATTTCAATCCTTTCTGTATTTGATCTATTTTCAACAATAATTAATGAAGGTAATTGAAATCTTAACATACGGACTGTATGTATTCTTCACAACGGGTTTTTTGAAAGAATGTTTAAAGACATTTTCATTCAGTTCGCTGTTTTAGCAGCGTATATACGCTGATTTGAATTAGCGGTATACTTATGCCTGATTTAGACTTAGAGAGTAAGAACGTGGCAATCTTGCGCAAGAGCCAGTAGAATTGTTGTTTGCGTTGTACTTTTGTTGAATTTATTTTATACTCTATTCTCCATACTATGCCCCCTTCTTTTTAAAATATTATAAAAATTACCTTCAGTGACCTATAATTATGATTCTATAAGTGTGAAGAAAATCATAATTCAATTTTTTTCTATGAAAAACCTAATCCATGAGTAAAATAATAAAATTAAGGAGCAATCCAATTGATATTTCTTTCAATGTTGACAAAAATCTTATGTCATTTTCTCACAAAAAGGAATAATTTGTGCGGTTACATATCTATTAACTTTATCTTTTCGACCCACCGTAATATATATATATATATATTAAAAAAGGTAAAAGAACCGCCTCAGGGTCCCAATGGCAGCAACTACCGTCTATGTCTATGAAAATAACACTGGCCCTCCCCCCAAAAGAACAGCGGTAAATCACACCTATAGCCACGCCTCACCACTGAGACTGGGCCATAGGTG
>JAWWLR010000054.1:10179330-10190169 GCA_035041075.1 Acraspis erinacei
TTTTTCTGATGACGCACCTCCTAAACTTGTTCTATTCAGTGAAAAACAAATGTCTATTTCTATTGTAGTCCATCCCCTTTTTCAACTCTCTGAATTTTTCGAGATGACGAAACTCAGCCTTATATATTATATTTATCATGTAGGGGAACGGCCGGTACAGTGGACCAGCAGTAGCAGTGGTCAACTTAAAAAAAAAACTACTCATTGAAAATTTTATATTTTTTATTAGTAACGTATTTCTGTATTGTGGATATATCTATCCCAGTTTCATATGATTTGCGCGATGTTATTGTTGAGAAAAAAATAATTTCGATTTTCGGTGACGACTTTGTATCTTTTTGTGCTTCTAATTTTTGTAATTAAATATCAACAATAAGTCCAAAAAAATCGAAATTGTTATTTATAAGGTTACTGTAGCACGTACGAACATTGTAATATAGTACACTATTAAAATATGAAGAACCAGTAATATATAAACAAAATATAGTATAAAAAGTTCGTGGCCGGTACAGTGAACCACTGCATTATCGGGTACAGTGAGTCAACACTGCGGCCACACATCACAGTAACAGAAGTCCCAGCGAATGGCTGCATGCTGCTACTTTTTCTAAAAAACTAGAAACATTAATGTAAATCTTTGCAATTTGGATTAATTATGGTGAGTACGCATTATAGAACCTCGAAGAATACATTATATCGTCGGGAATTAGTAGAAATCACTCAGCGTTTTTGTTCAAATTTTTTAGGCTTTTTTTAGATATCCTGATCGTAGAATCTTTAAATATATGTAAATTATTAAATTTTATTGTTTAAAGTTGAAATTTCACTACAAACTGCACTGATTGAAATATGTTACATGGCAATTTCTCGCATGGCTCACTGTACCCGCCCTCATGGCTCACTGTACCTGTCAAGTCGGGTACAGAGGACCAATTTATACAATTTTTTGAAAAATCTATAGAAATGTCTTAATGTAATTTTTTGGAAACAAAAAAAATATTTTCTTGTCCAAAAATAGTGATAAATTTAAACTAACTTTCATTTTATTCTAATAAAACATTGGTTTAAGAATAAAAAATAAAAATGCAAATATTTGTTCACTGTACTGGCCGTTCCCCTATTTTTTCGATAATCGAAGACTTGTAGGGAGGTTTTTCTTAAAGAGGGATATGGAATGCGAGTCTGGATTTAACTTTTGGGGGTAGCGAGTATCATTGGCAAAGAAGAACTTGAGCATATTCGTGATTCTATGGATGCAGATTGATCAGCATGTGGGGATGTGACACTAGATGAGCATAGTGATGATGACAGAATAAGGATAGACGTTACGCAGCAGTCCGTAGAGCAGTTTGGCTGGCCTTATTCATTGATTCATAATGTAAATAAAAATAGTCTTGAAGCTATCACTTTGTTTGTGAAATTATATTTTTTAGTTGTGATAATAAGTCAAGGTGAATAAAAAAAATGAATATTATTGGCGAGACGATAATTTGACCTAAAACCACCTTCTTCATGGTTGCGTCTTATACATTTTCAGTTAAATGCTCATAATGCTATGCCAATAATAAAGGTACCCATATCGAAAATTTATATTAGTTTTTCTTTTATAATGATTTGTTTATGAATTGATCATTTTATCTCACTAGTAACTGCAGGTACAACTCACAGCTTGACACAATACAAAATCTCTAACAAAATCTCTTCATCTGCAACATTTCATGATTTTGTCGAATCGCTCCTGGGAAAAATTTATATTTGCATTTAAAATCTGCATGTTGCGGCATATCTGTCAAACAATGCATATTGAAATTTTACGTGTGAATCGACTGCCTTCATTCCAAAACCCTTTAATTCACCCGGTATCGTTCCTACATTGTAGTCTTCAGTGCTGTGCGAAATGCGAAGATAGTTCGTCGATTCGACAGCAGCTGTGAAACAAAAATGCAGATTCTTCTACAAATGAAAATTTGCATCAACTCCGTCCAAATTGTATTGCTATTATAAAATACAGTTAAAAATTTCAGTAAGCAAATGAATATATGTATTTCTTTAGGACTTAAAATAATCCTAAATTGTTCTACTTCTGGCAGTTAAACACTTCTTTTAAATATAGATTTTAGCTCTTTTTACACTTCTTAGATCATTAAATAATTTAATTTGTTTGCGAATATAAAAAAATAATAATTTTGTAACTTTTTCTTTTAAATTTTTTGTGTTTGAAGATTTTTAAACTTAAAATTGGTTGGTACAAGTAATAAAGCAGCAAGGACAACTACTTTAACTAGTAATATATGCCGCAGCTACTTAAGTTTTTGCTAATACTACTTTTATTTCTAAGAAAGGTAGTAATTGCCCTTACTAGTCAACTTATTGTCCCAATACTTCCGATGGATTTAAAGTAGTAATCGAAAATATTAACGACGGGTTTCCATTTGGGAGGTCTATTGCTCAGTTGTCGCTTGTCGATGTCGATTAATGAATGCACAAACATATGCAAATACAAATGCAAATACAAAATGACAAAACATAAATAAAAAAATACAAATACAAGAAGAAGTTGGACAGGCCTTGAGTGCGCAATAGAAACGATGGTCGAGAATATGAACTTCCAGTATATGTGGCACTTCTCATTCTTGACAATTGACTTCGCTTAGCGAGGCGGTATTAAGACTAATGCGATACGCGTGATAGATATGGTAATAAAGCACTCTCAGTGCCGCATTATGCGTTTGAATTTAGGTTCTTTCCGCATGAGTTGGACAACTAGATAGTATGTGTCCTAGATTCTCAGGTTTTACATGGCACGATCTGCAGTTATAATCGGGAATTTCTTGGCTCAAAATTTGGCGACGGTATGCTAAATTGGAAATGACACCTCCTTGATATGTCAAATTGAAATTCTTTGTACCCCACTTCAATCCGGGCGACTTAAGGAAAGCAAGCATTAGCTCGTACAATATCAATTGCTCCTCAACATTTATGTGGAAGATACTGTGCATTCTCTTCTCGACGAGCTGTTCACGTAAGATTTTCTCCTGTGCTTTCTTAATCCAGGCTTTCAGAAGTGAGTACTTGAGATAGATACGATTTGCTGCAGTTTTCTCACCCCTGATATTGAAGTCAAGGTCGAGTTTTTCAGCAGCCTCCTCCGCTGTTTTGTACAGAAACACTCCTTTGCTTACTTATTCGTGCTTTCTGACCGTTTAAGACCTTTGCGGCTATATGTTCTTTACCCAGAATAACATTGTTGTAAAAAACTTTAAGATTCATCATGCCACGATCACCTTGACGGCGTGGGATATAGAGTCGCGAAACAGAAGTCTTAAGGTGCATGCTTTTGTTCATGTGCATAACTTTTCGTTTCCCGATATCAGGGAAAATGAGTTCATCCTCCGCCCTCAGAACCACTTCAAATGGCAAGAAAACTACGGGGACGGCAAGCATGATCGTTGCCGATACTTTTGTTCCTCGCTGACCATTTAGAAGATCAAATGGGCAAGATCAGAAGTTTGCATCTGCTCCGGAGTATATTCTTTATGGATGTCACGACCTTAACGCGGCTCTGTAGCACCGCGGTGTCACATAGCGCTTTTGTCGACGAGCTCACGGTATTCGGAGATTTTAGTATAGATCTTGAGATCATCCATGTAAAATGCATGGGTGACCTTATGTTGTAGATTGCCATGTTTGCCGCAAAAGTACCCTGCGGAATGTCGAAGCGCGAGAGATGGTGGAAATAATATGAGGCCAAAGAGGATTGGGCTCATAATGTGGCCCTGAAGGACACCTAACTGAAAGGCGACGTTGTTAGTTGCTACAAGATGTTTTCAAAATGAGATAGTGAATCTGATTTTACAAAGCGGCATGAATTTGATTCTATTTCTTTGCAAACACATATATCGATAAGCAGGTTCTCCCGACATCCTTTACGGCTTTCTTTGAGGCGCGCTGCTGGAATGCAGAATAGGTTCTTCCGACTTAAAATATGAGGTAATAATGTTGTCCAGATGCTGCTAGGTAGCAGTGATAGGTGGACATTCCTCCTTAGATACTATGATGGCATTGCTCAATTCCTCGGATCTATTTATGATCTGTATGCCTTCATTTAGTGCGTAGTGTACTTAGTAGGCTTCTTAAGTGGTCGACAGTAACTGGAGGGCCTCGGCGGTGTCAAAATAAGTCAGAGAAAAACTGGTCATTTTCTCTGCGCAGCTTCTCTCTCCGCCCTAGACTTCTTCTAGCGTCCGATAGTACCCATCTTCTGTCGACATTATGCTGCCTAATTCTCAGGGGCTTTGACTTGTTGAGTGTGTGATGACGGACCGTAGTGCACGTGCGAACTATCTGATCCTGGCAGCGAAATTCCTGTCAGCTGTTATATAACCAGTCACACATTGAATGCGGGAAGCGTTTTGTCTTGCCCGGCCTATATTTTTGCTGAGTTAATGCATTTCTTTTTTTGTTTTATGATCAACCGTTGGTTTTCTTTTACGATTTGCATCCAACAAAGTTTTTGCTACATCATAACCTCTACAATGAATGGCCAAGATGTTCTACTCTTCCGAAAAATCTTGACGAATCGTGTCATCCATTTCAGCCAGATCTTTGGGTTTCAGAGAAACCTGGATGCTGAGGTTTTTTCAGGTCCTATAGCATGGCTCGTCCTCTATTGGCTGCCGACCTGCGTTTGTTCTGAGTTTGCCCTCTGTTTCTCTGTTGCCAGCTTGTTCTGATTGCGGTAGAATAGAAGCTTTGTTTTTGTAACTATTTTCGGTGGTCATTATCATGGTGTCGGAGAAATTGATTCAAAACTGCGAGAGCTCTGGGTGTTTCTCGCACCACAGAATATCCAGTACCACAATGTAAAATTGTTGGTCTAGGTCATACTGGTATCGCAGAACTCCAGTAGTTCGTTTCTCAGTCCACGCATCCATTTAAAAGTATAGAATAATATTCACGCTCCATCGCATTGACTGCATCTTTATTGGCATCCCAAAATCTAATTCTATTTGGCATTCTCGTCCAACACATTTTCCGGAGCCCGGTGCGTTCGATTGTTTTAAACTACACTTACTACAAGTATATTTGGTGTTATTATTGTTGTTCCAATCGGCAAAAGGGAAACACGGTTCTTTCATCTTTGTAGAGCCTCGCATGCAAGGATAAGGCTAAATACTCTGAGAGGTCGCTCGGTATCCCAGAGTCACCGTTTGAGACACCTCACTCAGGTACCATTCAGCATTCACCACGGTTTTTACGCCACCGCTTGGAAGTTATTCTTTCAGGCACAACCCTGGACAATTTTCAGCGATTATTTATTAACAATTCTTGTAATCATATCCAGCAGTTCGATTCCAAAGGAGTGGAAACCGAAATCACATTTATAAATATTTGATATACATTTTAAGTTAATAATTGAAAATATTTTTTTCTATTTAGACAACCAATCAACGCACTCGCGATTGTTTTTACATCAGCAACTTCTGAAACTTGAGCTCTTTCTTGGAAATGGTAATTTTTTCACGTTTTTCTAATTCATGTTTTTATATGAATGCTTTCGGGTCGAAATTTTGGAAATTTTCAGTTTTTGAATATCGAACGATTATGGATTATTATTTTGATTAAAAAAATATAGATTGTTTCACAACATGTACAACGCAGGCATCAACTTCGATAACATCTCATTTACATGTAGGTATGCGTTAGTCGATAAATAATATTGTTAGGAATGTTTAAATGAATTTCGCACTCCTTTTCGGCCTCAAAAGGATATGGTAAAGCAAATTCTGAATGGAAAGTTTATTTAAAAGTTATCGCTTGATCAGAGCAGACAGACGGACATGATCTTCCAGACCATTTTTTTCTTACTCAACTGGTCTTGAGACATGATATGACATCACATGGCATGACATAACATGACATGACATGACATGATACGACATGACACGACAAGATACGATACGACACGACATGACATAAGTGGACACGAATGGGCGGGGAATCGACCGACATCTACTCATGTTTTAAACAATAACGTACACTTTTAATGAATTACTTTAAGTAGTTCCGTGCAAGCGAATAGGTTAGCATCAGGATAACAATTAATTTACATTACGTCTAAACTTTAGTCAAACATTTTTTTATTTTACTTGATCAGTATAAATAAAAAAATTAATTATAATTAAAAGTATCCCCCGAAATAATTTCTTCAGTTTCCTCATAAGCTCTTCTGCTATTCCGGTATTTGTCGCTTGGAATGAAAATTCATCTGAGTCTTTTGACGTTCAGCTGCACATGTGCCGAGAGTATTTGCTATACCAATTAATTGAATGACAGAAGTGCCTATCTTCTTACAGAAAAAATAAATAAAAACATAATAAAAATATAATAATAAAAATTAATATAAAAATAAATATATAAAATAACATAAAACTTGAATATTAAGGAAATATTGCAAGAGCACAATTAACTTGTAAAATCCTCGAAGTGATCAATTTGGGTTCCTTTTCAGCAACCGAGGTTCCCTTGTGTTTCAGCGCCCTTGGAACAAACAATCGGTTCTAATATAAATACTAGTTTTTCTGTGATATAGGGCAGACCAAAAAAGCCAAATAGATAAATTATGAAATATAAAATTTAATATATTATTTTTAAGAGGTAATATAACAACCCCAAAATACTTTTAAAAACACATGTTAGCAATACATTGCAAATAGTTGACAACTATACTACGCACAAAATTAAAACTACCTATATATTCTGCAACGTTTGGATGCGATTTACCAGCTTAGTTTGATACTTTTTCATATTGTGTTTATCATTATTTCGTTCCAAATTGAATTATTTCCCGTAATTATACGAGGGTTTCGGTCATGAGTTTTTACTACTATAATTATTATTATATGAAATTATGATATATACAACTTAAATATCGAATTATTTTGTAATTATGCGTAACAGTATTGAGTTGTAATTATGTCGTTAATTTAAAATGAAATTTGACTTGATTAATTGCAGATGTTTTGAGGTTTTATGTTCCATATACTAATACCAAAAGGATTGGAAATATTTAAAAGGACCTTATTTCGACAAAATGTTAGTTCATCAAAATGTCAGGAAGTTTAATATTCTTCACTCATTTTTTTATGATTACACAAATGCATTATACCCCATAAGAGAAAAATGAAAAGATTTAAAAAATGTGAGATCACCAATTTTCGATCTTTTTACATAATTCAATAATTCAATTACTTCATTTTCAAAATTATCATCATTACTGAACTTTCCTATTGACGTTTCAAAGGCCACAGAGAGAAATAACATAAATAAAAGACCTCGAATGTTACTCGGACTGTTATAACTTTAAACATTTTTCAAAATATCAGTAAAAATGTGACTTAACAATTTTAACTATAACTTTAATCTTAGGTTTCCTATTCATCCCAGATGTTACTTTCTCCTTCCTTTATTACTATTCGTCTACAATTTCACACAAATGGTGCTGGTGTCGATAACATTCACGTGTGAGTCATCAATCATACTTAGAAAAATACATACAGGATTATTGATTCGATGGTATAAAAATTTGTAGCCATTTATAAGGAAAAAAATATATAGATAGGAATAAAATATAAATTTAGGAGTACGGAACACAGAAAAAACGTAAAACGAAAAAAAAATATCTTGCATAATATGTACGAGAGGTAAAAAATAGCAGGTATTAATAATACATAATCCATGAAAATAAGTAATATTAATTTTGAAATATTAGTACAAAAAAATAATATTTTTTGATCTTCCTAATCCTATTGATAATTTATAAACCTTCATTAGATTTTTATTGTCCTGCATACTCATCCAGGTGGAAAAATTATATATAGTTTATATATAGTGTGGAGTTTTATATATATTATTTATTTGTTTTATACAAAAAAAGTATAAAACCAATGAATATTATACAGGGTGTCTCAAAAGTCCCGGGACGGTTGGATATTTCCTCAGGTAAAATATTTTAAAAAAAAGTGAAAGTCATTCCTGAAGTAAATTTCAACGAGGAATTCAATGATGAGCTTCACATAGACCTTGAAGTTGACCTGCATGGCTTTTTGAAGGTCAACTTTGTTTTTTTTAAAGTAAACCCCCTTTTTTACATCTGCAATCGATAGAGCGAAAAATTCTACGTTCAGGTACGTACCCAAGTCATAGAAATCAAGATTTTTTCCAAGCATGCGTTTTTCTCGAAACTGGTTTTTTCAAACTGGGCGCACTCATAGCTTCAACACCGTTGCATGAATCGACTTGAAATTTTTACAGTAGCTTCACAAATATATTTTCCATCAAAGTACGTAGCCGTTTTTTGATATTTTGAAAATTACTTAATCCTAAGTCCTTCGATAGCTATTAGTATGTAGTTTCAGAAATTTTTTTGTTTTTTGTTCCACCTCTCACGGTTTTCGAGGAATTGGTGCGCCCGCGGAGCACCTTCAAAAAAATCTTTTTCCGCAGATCTGCTGTAGCGCCGCCATTTTGTACTAAAATCATAACAATTTTTTTTTTTCATACACCAATATGCATTAAATCAACCATCTAAATATGAATACTATTCTTTTTCCCATAAATCCAGAATAAATTGTCAAAATTAGATCTTTTTTCGGCCCTGGCATGCTAGAATGGGTCACACATCGATTGCATACTTGCGCAAATTAAAACATATGTGGAAGGATAATAAGTATCTTCAATCCACAATACTTAATGATATTATACTGGATTGTGGAATTTGCGCAATAAAAAAGTTATTAAAACTGCCTTTCTGAAATGAGCGAACGAGAGCAGAACGACCATTACAGATCATACATTCCGATGTGATGGAAAAATTTCTCCAGCTATATTCCCACACGTTTATCAATATATTTCAGTCTTCATTGATGATTTTTCACGACTGGCTCTTGCTTATCCAATGAAAAAAAGACAAAACGGGTCACAGTCTTGAACGATTCATTAAAAATTCGCGAAATCTACTCGGTAAGAACGAAAAGATTTACTACCTGAATCCGATCAAGAAACAGAGTACATGGGAGGTTATACTAACGATGTGTTAACTCGCGAAGGTATGGAACGACAGTCGGCTTGTCCAAATAATCCACAACCATCATTTTTATTCGATTCCAAGCTACCATCGAATATGTGGAATTGGTTCTGGCAGCTGCTATCTATGTATACAATTGTACCCCACGTAAGTCAAATGATTTTAAATTGCCTCTTGATAAGTTCTCACCAAACTATAATTATGATATAAATCAAATCAAGAGATTCGGTTGTATACCTATTGGGCCACAACGAGGAAGCCAGACTCGAAGTTCTCGGCACGAGTCTCGTGTGGAATACTAGTAGGTTAGACTCGTTCCGAAATACCTTTTTCTAAATCCGGAATCCGATAAATTCATTGAGTCACTAAATGTTGGGTTTAACGAAAAAAATTATATGGTGATAGATACAAAGAATATTCAATACGAAATTGGCGTCTTCACCAAAAACGACAGTACGATTTTTGAAACGGAGGGAGAACAGAGTAACAAAACGAGGCATACTTCGTAAACTATCGTTAGAAACGGAGGGGAAATTCTAGAAAGAAACAAAAGACAGTACAAACTACAGGACGAAAACCTTATCACACCAGAAGTCGAAAACTTACATACACGAGTTTTTTTTAATTCTCTGACGCAACAAAAGTTTCTGACAATTACGAATTTTCAGCAATAGAGGAAGAATTGACGAACACAAACGACATTACAAACAATGAAACTCCATAATTTTTACATGCGACATTAAATAACGATCCTTTAAACTTTAAACAAGCCATAGAATCCAAAGAAAAAAACAATTGGGTTAAGGTAATTGATGAAGTATATAAATCCTTAGAAAGGAATAAAGTATGGATAACTGTGGATCGACCAAAGACAGGGAAAGACGGTAAAAGACCAAACATAATAGATTCACGATGGTTGTTCAAGCATAAAAGCGATGTTTCATGAAACATAAAATATAAAGCTAGAATAGTTATTTGAAGCTTTAAAGATTCAAATTCATACGATCTAAAGGAGACCCATGCATCAGTTTCACTATTAACTTTAATATGACTGTTATTCGCAGTAATTAATAATTACGCTTTACGAATCAGTCCCAAACGCTGGAAAAATAAGTTTATAGAAATTGCTAATTCTTTAGGATTAGTTAACGATGAATATGTGTCTTTATATTAATAATTCATGGATATCAAAAGTTATTGTACAATTTTACGTAGGCGATATTTTTAGCAAGTAACCAGTCAAAAACTAACAAGTAAAACCAAAACTTATGACCGCCTTTGAACAGTCAGATTTAGGAGAACCTAAAATTGACTTAGGTATGAATATAGGCAGAAACAAAGAAACAAATGTTGTGACCATAACTCGGGAAACTCATCCAATTAAAATACTAACGAAATTTGGTTTTAACGATGAGTTCCCACAAAACACCCCCATATTTACTCTAAAGGTTGTCTATCACGAATAACGACAGAGGGAAAATGACCACAGTGACTTACAAGAAAAGGAAAGTCTTGATTTCCCATATAGAGAGGCAGTAGTTTGCTAAACTTAGCTGGTTTTACTCGTCCTGATATTACGTATTAAAGGTAAACGTTTTGACTGGGCAACAATTAAATACTACCAAAATAGAATGGAACACAGTTAAACAAATGTTCAGGTATTTGAAGGGCACTAAAATTATCCGTTTAAAATATCTAGGACGACACAGAGTGGAAACAAATCCGAAAAAGCTGGCCAACCCCCCCCCCCCAAT
>JAWWLR010000054.1:10215778-10230838 GCA_035041075.1 Acraspis erinacei
GTTTCGCCTCATTTTTGCTTGATCGCATCCCCCACCATCGCGCTATCGCTTCGACCGCCGACATTTTAATCCAGTCTCTGCATAGTGCCACTCAAATAAATGTACGAAAATAAACTATGTAATGGACTAATGCTTTAATATAATAATTAATCAAATACTTACCGTATCAATGCTTGTACACAAACGACTCGCTTTTGTTGAATCCAAATCGCAAAAAAAACATCGAAAAACATACTCTTTGTACTGGGGGGGGGGCTGACTAACAAGCGGCACTATTCACTGCCGTGCAAATGAAAATGAGCGTACGTTATACAAAGTATAACGTACCACAATTATCTTTGAACCAGTTTTAAAGAACAAAAAGCGGCTGTCTACATTAAAAAACTAAATTTTTGGATTTTACAAAAAGAAAGATGTATTATCACTCACTATCATCAGGAAAAACAAATAAAATGTCAAAGATTCTGTCTATGAAGATAAATGTATTGATCAATATATAAAAACATCAAATTTTGCGTTTATTAGTATGTAGACTAATTCTAATTTTATAACACTCTTTCTAGCTATTATATTGTACTAATTTGTTACTAATTTCTTTTCCTAATTTGTTACTAATTTGTTATCTTACAGATGCATTTGAACATGAAGCGAGACTTAAACAATTATATCACTTTTTCTTTTAAACTCTACAGTTAGCGTACTAAAATAACACTTAAACTCTTAAAGTGATACTTATATAATCTGATTACACTTTGTGTTAAATTCTGTAGTCATTTTATTACAACAACACTTTAAGCGATACTTAAACAATCTGATAACGTTTCGTGTTAAATCATGAAGTTCTATTATTAAAATAACATTTAAAGCGATACTTAAAGCATCTGGTCACATTTTATTTTCAATTATTTAGTTATCTTACAAAACAGGAATATGAAATTAATAATTAAGCAGTTATTTGAGCTTCCTATAAAGATTCTTAATTTTTTATCACTGCAATAAGTCAAAGCCAAAATCAATTAAAATTCAATTAATATTAATAATATATTTACTTGAAAGGAGCCCATGAACTGAAAGGCACGCATGCCCAGCACGGCGCGGACTCTCATTTACCAGTTGCGCTTTTTCCTATTTGCAAAGTCTCTGCTTCCCGCAGATAGGGTAAATTATTTCTTGAAAATTAACTACTTTTCATTAACAATTTTTATTTTTCTCTTACGTCTTTCAGTAAAGAACAGTATCATAAATCTACTGACAAACTTATCCAAATTTCGAAAAAAATTGCAGATGCGCTTGTTTCCATTTGCATGGCAGTGCTGGTAGTGAACTCGACGGGGACGAAATTTCCATCAGCCCACGATGGCCAGCTGTGCGTGGTCCGGTGTAGAGTGGCACGTCAGGGAGAGGCAGAGACCGGAACGTTGTAAACATCAAGGCGAGGGAGAGAGCATCTAGCGCAAGTGAGGTGGAGGATCCCTTTAAGAGGAAAACAGACAGCAAAGAGAAAAGCGCGCTAGAGTCGATTGCAGAAGGCGATGGTCTACGTAAGGAAAGAAAAAGAGGATAAAATGAAGCAGATTAAAGAAGAGATTAGGATGTGAAAGGAAAGGGCAGCTAAACGGCTTGAGAATGTGGAAGGAAGGGCGGAAATGGAAGTATTTAAAAGGGGGGCGAGAAGCAAGGTATTTGGGAGAGGGTGGAGCATATGATAGAAGATAAAGTGGGAGAGCGTAGAAATGAAAAGGAGGAGAGAGCGGATAGGGAAAGGATGAGGAACATGGAGTTGAGGATGGAGAGAAGAGAGGAGGCAGATAGGAGAAATAATATTGTAATCAGGGGATTAAAGTTAAAGAGCGGGGAAGAAAGAGAGGAGGTAGCAGCGATGCTTCAGAGCATAGGGTGGGTCAAAGTGAGAGTAGGGAAAGTTAGGATGGAAGGGAGAAAGGGGAATGAAGTGGAGGTTGTGGAATTGCAGAGCTGGGAAGAAACATTGGGGGTAATGCGTAACAAAAATAGGATAAAGGATAAGAAGGTTTTTATCGATCAATATTTGACAAAAAAGGAAAGGGATGTGCAAAGAATTATAAGCGACAGTGCTATGAAAGAGAGAAGTATGTAAAAAAGGGGCAGAGCGTGCAAATGAGGGCAGTGAAGATAGGAGGGGTAACATATAATTTTGTGAATGTGTAGAATAAGTATAGGAAGACTTATTGGGAGAGATAAATGAGGTTATGGTTGTGCTGGGAAGGAGGAAGTTTAATGCAAGAATTGGAGAGAAGGGGCCTGTACCACGAAGGCGAGAGCTTCGAAAGGAAATTGAAGGATAAGTGAATAAATAAAGAGTGATGATGTATATTCTTACTTTCCTACACACATTTCCTTATCTCAATAAATTATTGATCTGGTACGATCCGGGATTACCGAAAAGTACATCTCTTTAGCGACTGTTCAGTAGGGTGGTCCAACAAATATTTTATTTTTTTATTTTTTATAAATACCGGCCGGAAATTTGTTCGAATCTAAACAAAAGTAATTCCATAAAAAAATTATACTTATAGATGCTACAAGCCCCATATGAAGTTTAAAACTTATTTCCCATAAAAAAATTTGTTGTCATTTTTATTCAGAATCCTTAATATTATATGAATCGAGTTGAAATTCAATATTTCTATTCACAATTCGCAATTAGGCAATTGCTCCCGACAGCCGGTCATTTTTCCGATGGTTCAAGTGACCGAACATGAAAATAGCGAATATCAGGTTATCGAAATCTATGTTAAGGAAAATGAATTTGCCAAATAATTAATTGACCGAAAACAATTTCCACGAATTTTAAATTATTCGAAAATAGTTTCAGCGAAGATTCTTTTTTCCCAAAGTCCATTTTACTGAAAGTTCAAATTTCAGATGGCCTAATTTTTCGAAGGTTCAGTTTACCGAAAAAAACAGTTTAGCGATAGGTGAGTTATCGTAAAATCATTTAACCGAAGGTTCAAATATCCGAAAATTTAAAAATGTTTTATTTACATTCAAATGGATGTTTAATAACAAATAAAACATGTGTAATGCGTATTCAAGTTGATCGATGGAAGCAAAACAGTGAAAGTTCAACAAAATGATCGACAAAAACCTTATAAAGTTGAAATACATTAATTTATGTGAAAGAAAAATGACAAATTGAGTTAAAGGTTACGCACCAAGGAAGAATAAATAAAGGTTATTATTTATTTTAAAATGTTGTCACAGGCTTAAGTTGCTTATTTCCCAAAATGTCGAAGGCAATTTTGGTTATTTGGATTTTATATTTTTTGGAATATTTTGCACAGGGCTGTCCTGGTATATATCAACAGTGACGGACGTATTTATAATGCAATCAATTTTTCCGAAGACTTCTAGGGAATCCTGAAAATTTATGAAAAATTCCTTCAAATTTGGATTTCTAAGTAACATTTGAAAGGTTCAGTGTTGTCTACAATGGGAAAAATGAGATACTACACAAAGAAAAATTTCAATCGATTAAAATTGTTTATTTAAAAATTATTTTATTGATATGCATGTAAACAGTTTGTATATTCTACATTCACATGACATCATATAATAATCATTATTTAATTAGAAATGAAGTTAAAAATTTGATTTTCTAATTTTTCTAAACTACAGATTATGAGGATGGCTTTTTCATAGAATTTTAAATCGCAGTTTAGTGCAATGGTTAAAAATCCCAACTGCTACGCGATAGATTCAGGTATAGATGTAGGTGTTCGACACCCCGTAGCGTTAGAAGCTTTATTTGTAATAGAATGTTCAAAATGTAATATATTTATTCAATCTAAACAGGACCAATAATATTTAAAGTCAAAATACTCGCAATGAATAAAGTAGAGGGTGTTAAATTAACCAGCATTTTTGAATGAAATTTCGTTTTTTGAATTTATAAATGATATTCGGACGATATACAGTCGGATTATTAATAGTGGAGAAAAGAACTGGCTGTCAGTATAGTGATAGTAGCCTATAGGAGTCGCGCAAGGGTCCTTCTCTTTAATACCCCACTAGCATCCTATCAGAAAATCTAGTAGAGCCCCCATGGCCCCAGAGTTACGTTTTAGGTGGGGCTCCGACTATTTTCCCCACTAGAGCCCAATTAGAGCTTAGGAAAACTAGTAGGACCCTCAATAGAGACCTTTAGACATTTCTGCACGTGACTATTCGAGTACATAAAGACCAAAAACTTTACTGCTGCAATCGATGCTAAAGCTATCTGCATTAAATAAATTGAAGTATAATCGTACATTATCGGAGTGAAATGCTAAAGAATAAATTCACACATATATTTTCTCATTACTTTCTATACCTTATGTTTGAATTGATTAATAAAAATATTGCTAATGCTAACAGTATCACTAAAAAGAACGTACAGAGAAGAGTTAATTATATACATTTTTACAAGAAAAGGGACCTAATGCGTCGAAGCTGAATTTTACAGGACAAGAGATTGTAGCAGACTCTGAAAGCCAGCATTTAAGCAGTGGGAATGCGTCAACGAAAATAACCCCCTCCACTTACCATTACACCCTTAGGCGTCATATCCGAGAGCTCCCCTGTCATCGGTGCGCTCCGGTTTTACTCAGTAGTGGTGAGTGGTGGGGCTGGTTTACGCAAGCCTCTCGTTTCATCTCCGCGTATGCTTAACATGTCTATTTTTGTTGCTTAATAACAAAAAAAGTAATAAACTTAAACAAATTCTTTTATTCAAATGCAAGAGTAACTCAGAAACTATAAGTTGGCGCAAAATATGCTAAAATCTTCAAAAATGGAGAAATAATGTAAGATTCTCGTATTATAATCGTGCGGTTTAATAATCCGGGAGCCAGCGTCCTTTTTTAGTGACAAACACTACAAAAAAGGTGACAATTTTTTGTAAGCTGTATATGGTATCGCTAGTAAGTGAATAGATCACCAGCTAGCGCACTTCTAGGGTATGTACCTGCGGCAGCGGCCTACACACGTAAAATAATATTTAAAAAAACCTAATACTGAAGTAGTGAAAGATGTAGTGAAGTGTAGAGTTGTGAAGTTATTGTGAAGGGTAGAGTAGCTGATGTACGGAAAGAGGAAAATGTTTCGAAGCAAGAGGAGTATCTTGAACCAGAGGCAACCCAGGCCTGACAGGGCATAGGCTTGATCGATTTTGATAATTTTAATTTATCTCGATTTTACCATAGGTGAATTGTTTACCTGGTGTAAACTAATTATGTAATTGTGTGTTTTCCTTGAATCTCATGAACTTGCCATTGTATTTTCTGGTATTTACAAATTACCCTTAATATGAACTTCTGTGGGTAAGATGTTGATATGCGCGATTTTTTCTGATTTATCGGTGCTCTTGCAGCTTATTTATTTATTTATTTTGAGAAAGTGCTGTTCCTTACCTTTCGTGGGATGTAATTCCACTTATTTTTTCCGCAATATTTGCCTGCTATTGGCATTGTAAGTTTAGATAGATTTTAGAAGTTTATCGGTTTATTAGGAAAATTTACATTTGCGCCATTGTGAACTATGGCAGATCATAACTGAGTTTTCTTTTAGTCGATTCAATCTTTTATAGATTTTCTTTTTTTCTCCTTTTATAGGGAATTTTTAATTAGCAATTTTTAGAATCAGGGTTTTAAAAAAATGAATCGCTCCACCATTAAACTCAATAAATTGTGGGCGGAGACAACCGACTCTGATTGTCTGGGCGAGTTCTTTGGAAGCCGATGAACTCCGAGAAATATGAGATTATTTCGATTTCTCTACTCAAGGAGATGATATGGCGATGAGATGGCGTTTGGTTAGGTTCCACCAGCACTATCGCCATATGCATCAGACTTGGATGAGATTGGGGAGCGTGACTTCTCCGCGGAGTTGAGGAGGCTCCGGGGTCCTCCACCCACTACTTCCAGTGACCCTATAGGCACATCGCGAACTCAGTCAGCAACTTTTCCAAATATGCACGGTACCAACGCGGATATGGAATCCTTGTCCACACCGGCTACAAGTATAGCTAGCATTACTTTCGCGAGAACAATAGCTATTGTAGTGGCGTTTTCTCCATACGAACAAACAGCACCTTTATATACTACCGCTAGTCGCTGCACAATGATTCCTGCCTATTTTCAGGGCACGGTTCATTCCGCCACGCTTAGGATGACTCCTTTTTCTAGCGATTATGGTCATGCCAGCAATTCAAGCGACAGTTTGCACCCGTCAAGTTTCCATAATATTCCGGAACAGTGAAGCCGATCTTACAGGAGGAAGACAGGTACTCGGATGATAGTTATGTCACTGCTACTTTGCAGAATTCAAACCACTTTAATACTAATCATTCATTTTTAGATTCATTTGTACTCACCAATGATCCATTCTGTAGTGATCATATTCCTAACAGTTATATGGATAATAGACGTATACCACAAATGTATTCTCCTAGACCCATAAGCAATTTACCGTTATCCAATTTACCGTCATCTGATTTACCGACATCTGCGCGTTTTAAATGCAGGGATGATATCCATGCAGTAGTTGAGGAGTGTAGTAGGGACAGTTCTCTCGCAGATGAGGATCTCTTTAGAGCACTACCATTTTTGTTGAAAGACTCCGCTCTGCATTGGTACCGATTTAACCATAATAAATAGAACACATGGGGTCAATTTACCGCTGCTTTCAGGCGTAGGTACGGAGGTTTAAACTTTCAAGGGCGAGTTAGGGCTGATGGAGGCAAAAGGTCTCAAGGTCCAGATGAACCAATAGAGGACTATATACGAGTTAGAGCAATTACAACTTGCTATTAATAATTTACATCCAAAATATTTGCAAACCTTGTCTAAAGTAGAGTACCGGAGTTTTGAAGAATTGGAGGATGCTGGAGAGCGATATGAAGCAACTAGAGCCATGAAGGAAAGGTATTTACCCCCTCCTCCAACTCATGATACCGTCTTACCCGAATGCGCCTATCGTGCGAAAGCTAGGTGTGCAGATGGTGTAGCAGCCGCCCAAAACGAATCTGTGGTCGTACAAGATGTTAGTAATGGAAGTAAGGGGAGTCAAAATAATGCCAGACAAGGCAATAATGACCAAAAATGGAATTTTTTATTTTTCATTCTTTTTTGTATGATAAAATTTCAAATTTTCGACAAAGTTCGTAAAGTTTTCATTATAATCTTGTCGGGCTTCAGAAATCAAAGTTTTTCTTATCGTGACCTTTTTTCATATCATGCACTGTTTGGCTTAAAATTTTCATTTTGGTTTCTTTTCTTGGATTTTGAAAATGTTATAACTCTGATAATTTCTATTTGATCGAAAAATGTCATAAGGATAAATTGTTCGAGTTTCCGAGTACTATAAATAGCGAGAGTCGGTTATGTACAACACATGTCGAACAGACCCAGACAGGGACACTCGAACTCTCCGTACAATATTTGTTTTTTCTAACTTTCCTTTCTACACTCTGAAACTTAAATTCTTCTGAGAAAAGCTATTTAAAAATTACATGTTATTAAAGTGAAGCTGTTACCGAAACGTGAGAACATACTCTAAAACTAAATTCCAAGCTCCACGCCATTCCTTCCCTTTAATAGTTTAAAAAACCAGGATGTGCTTAAGGCCTTAAGTTGTAAATTTCAATTTCGAAAAGTCTGTACAATATCACAGGATATTTCTAGTCATCCGTGTCTTCATCACGCTGGCCTACGTCAATTCTGAGCTTTCTTAAATCATTCAGTAATTCTTAGATGTCTAATATTTTTATAATTGGATATTATATATTTTAATTAATAACTAAAAATATTAAGTATTTGAATATTTTGGTACGAATAGTAAATAATTCAGCGATTCTACCTAATCTGACCGATAAGGCAGAATGGCGCCAAACCGGGATCTTCACACGTCATAGATACACATGGTACAAGTGTTCGTAGTGCTCGATTATAGCAGTACAATACTTATGCATAGAACTTTTGATTCCACATGTTTCATTCTCCCACCATCCTATTCCCAGTTCCCGCTTCTCTCAGCACTTTCCGCTTTTTCCAGCATTCCCCCTACTCCACATGTAGTCGCCTCTTCGCTCGAGTCATACTCGGAAATCACTTGTGGTTCGGTCAGCCTGACGATCACATAAAACTTTTGACGTGAGAACGTACAATGCTCTTGGTAACCAATAAGGGTATCATTTGTTGAGTTTAATCTTGTGGAGTTATTATGCCAACTTTTTCTCCCCTAATTTCCCTCCCACTACGAAAACCACCCTTGTCCACCATGAAGGCCCAAACTCCTGACCACAAAACTACCCCACTAGCTTGCCAACCTAACCTCACTATCCCTAATTAGCCAAACTCCGTAAAAACTTCTCACCACCTGTAACTGCAAGCTTTCTTACTACCACAACTAACATGCACGTCTAGTAATAATATGTTATTCTGCAAATGAATAGAAGTGTCTACCGAAAAGCAAAAGTTTTTATTTCCAAATATGTGCATTGTTCATAGTAATTTTTTATATCAATCACAAGCTTTCTTCAAAGAAATTCCTTCTATGCAAAATAAGTAAATTTTTTTGTTAAGATTTAAAAAAAATGTATGAAAATGAATCTTTTGTGGTTTAGTTTTGATTTATTGTTTACTATTTCATATCTGCCATATAGGATACGATATTTATGATTAAAAGAATCTAATATATTTGAAATTAGTGATTCCCAGAAACCTACCAACCACCAATTGTATCCAGATTCAAACATTCTTACTAGGGAATGTCCGCCATTTTAAATTTGGAAAATCTAACAACCTATTTGAATTTAGCGACCTCAAAAACCTAACTGCCACCAATTTTATCCAGATACAAATATGTTTACTGTTCTATGTCAGTCAATTCTATGTGCCAAATATCTGAAAATACTTGATATTTTGTATGACTCTTTGCTGAAAAAGATTTTAATTCCAATTGTGATATTTCTTGGCCTGAGGAGTAAATTCTCTTGTACGATCTCTTGGTATATTAATATTTATACTATGTTATGCATTATCTATTATAGTTTTTCATAGCTTTGATACGCTCCTTATTTATGAGCGGTAGCAGTTAGGAGAATAATCTTCGGAGACGATTGATTTCTATCTACTAAGACAGAGAGAAATCTAACTATCTCTTGAGGTGAAGGAAAGGAATATGAGAAGGGAACTCGCGAGAGAGAGAGTTAGTGCGAGGGTTGATAGTCTAGGAGTTGAAAAGAGGGACTGATCTGACTATATGATATGATAGAAATAGATGGTGTGAGGAACAGTGATCTTGAGGAAAGATAGCGAGGAAGGAGAAATGATGTTCTCAGCGGTTTTTTTTCTCGATTTTTAGATGAAGTGAGTAAGCAAGTCAGATGAAAGAGCAGGTATGCCAGCTGTTTCAGTGGAAACAGTCGAGCTGTTTCATCAGGAGACCCGTTAGTAGAGAAGATAGGGGGGATTGAAATTTTAGTGATCAACTGTACGTACTGTAATTACATGCATCTGTATAATCATCAGAGATAGTCACCATCAATCAGTGTAGATATCCTTTTCACCAACGTGAAAACAGGAATGAACCTATCAATCAACTTAGCTCTTCAGATAACAAAAAATACTTAACGCCATTACAAACTAAATGTAAAATAATTTTTTTTTAATATTTAAATAATATTTTTTCTATAATCCCCCAATAGGGAGAACCGCCTTAGAATGTTTAGAATAACTAAACTTTAGAGGTTCACAATATTTCTCGCAATATTTAAAATTCTGCAATTTTGAACCTTGTTAATGGTAGTGACTTTTTTATATAAGTGACATTCTTTAGTACCAAAATCTGTCTAATCGTTTTGAATGTTACTTGATAGTACATGTTATGATACTTGTTAATCTTATATTTATAGCCTTTAAAATGTTTATAATTTTCATTAGAAATTATAGTTCTGAGTGCGCAGTTCTAAAAAAGTTTAATCTTTGAGCTGCGAATTAAAAATTTTATAACATAATGTGATAGCATCTAGTTTTGCATTCATTTTTTCTTTAATATTTAATTTTCTAAGTAATATCTTCAGATTGTTCGACTTTTAGTTGCAGATTTAAAGAAAAAATAATTTTAAATTGAAAAGTATTTGATTGTAAAATTGCACAAATGAATAATAATTTAAAGTAATATTTGAAATTAAAATGTTAAACATTTATTTTAGAATAAAAAAGATAAAATGGATACATCAGAAATTGAATAATTTCGGTAATCTCAAGCATTTAAAATTTTAGAGTTCCGAATTTTCATGTTGAACTCTAAATTTTTTATTTTTCTCTTTTATAGGTTTTACTTTTGCACTTATTTCATGAGATGTATGGGAAAAGGCATATAAAGCTGTATAATATCAGTATTATAGTGCTATAATATTAAGGATTTCGCCATGAAAAAATGGATACTATCAACTTAACAATTTTCCAATGTTAAAAATCGGAAAATATAGGTAAATTTTACAAGTGATGTTAGTAGAGATGTTGGTCTACTTTTACTGCAAGAGGCGGATAAAAATCTTTGTATGACATCAGATGTTACTTAGATATTTCATAATAGACATGATGCTGATAAGGTCACCGAGCACATAGTGAAAATGTTGGGGCAACGTGTTTATGGCATTGTATTAGGCTATGAAGATCTACATGGACACAATTGTTTGCGCAATTTCCCTGCTATGCAAGGTGTTATAGAGACAATTGATGATATCGCAAGCAGTTACACTTTATGCGATATTGATTAAAATTCTGATAGATATTTTGCATTTAAGGAACATGCACTGATGGTGAATACATTTATTTTGCCTGATAAAACAGTACCAAAGAAGATAATACTTTATACTGATGCTACAGATGATGAAATTCTTTTATATCAGGAAGGTAAATTTTATGATGTTTATAACAGTCACGATTGTTTTTCTACATTTATATATTTTTGTAGAAAACAGCTGTTAGTAAATTACCTCAGAACTTCCAAGTAAGATGAGGCTAGACATTCTTGGTCAACATTATCTTTATTAGTAAAATGTTTGTGTACAACATGGCTAAGATTATATTTCGTGGTAATAATTTTTTTTGTCAAGAAATGCCTGATTGGTGCGATAGTCATAATATCAAATATAGTTTAAGGATGGCAAAAAATGATAGAATAAATAATTTGCTTAAGCCGACCATGAAATAATGAAAGGAAGCATTTGCTATAACCAAAGAAAGATAACGTCTTTTTAGTTAGTTTCAATACATAGTTGATATAGAGAGTCTCGGAAATATGTTGTATCTCCTCTTCTCTCTCTCTCTCTTTTGTGACACTTGAGTAAGCACCGCGCATCCCCTGCAGCTCCTCTCACCGATCCTTGCCAAGTGGCGTCAATTCTCGAAAACACTAAATCCAGATTCAACTTTAGTTGGAACCATGAACGCAGAATTATTTGTAAGATTGAAATGACAATATTGGGAGAAATTTCCAGAGATATAGTAGCTATAATTTATCCGATAAGCCTGAAGATTTGGGTTATAAAGTGTACTATATACGTGGTGACATGGAAAACCCTATAAAAAGTTAAAAACTGGAATTATTTGTTGATCGCAAGGCCGTTCTTCTAGATGATCTAAAGATCCATCCGGAATTTTTTGACATGGTCAGAGCCCTGAAATTTTATGATATGCCTGACTGTTATAAGATGTTAAAACTTACTATTAGAGATGATCCAGTTATCCTATCAGGATGGTCGTATTTACCATCGGTAACTAATCAACTCGACCCACCAGGAAGTGTCATTTGCTCTTCCGTGGATGGTCGAAGTGAGTGAAAACAAGATGATCAATACGATCATGTTTTTTTCACTCATTTCGACCATCGAAGGAAGAGCAAATGATCCGTCGTGATGGGCCAAAATGATTAGTTAGCGATAGGTTACTTATTTAAAATGATTGAATGTTTAAGGCAAATATTCATAACAAATAATAAATGCAAAGTGCATAAGAATGGTAGGAATTATTGTAAATTAATATTTAGGAACAAAAAAGATTATTATTATACTTATTATTTGCTCTACATCATCACTTTTCAAAAATAATTACTTCAAATAAGAGATAAGAGAATAAGCAGGAAGAGGACAGAAAATATAGATCATGTGGGATAATACAATCGACTGTCCAAGGAGATCAAGTCGAATTTCTGAAATGATCAAATCGTCATCTACGATGAACGAATCGACTCTTCACAATGATAATTTTCCCCCTCTACGATAATCAGTTCGACTCGACCGTCAAGGGCTATCCTATCTTCAAGGGATATCCTATAGTTTCTCCTGAAATATAGTCTGTCTGCACATCTAGATGGTCGAAGTGACCTTTCATTTATCCCCTGTGCAAACAGAATGTTAAGCATTATTTTTTGACAGACTTATAAGCCGCAAAAGCCTTTATATCCTCTAGAACTAAAATTGCAAAAGGAATATAGTATCATTGCGTAAGATTTCTCGTAATCTCACAATAATTTATAAATTTTTTAAATCGTGTCAAATATCTCAGGCTATCCTAAAAAAAAGTCGCTCCCATTCAAAAAGAGGTAAACCGCTTCAAAATGACTGCATGAAATAGACCTGGTAGTATAATGCAGATTCGAAGCCATTCCAGAAACTAGCCGATTCACATAATCGCAGATTGATTCATTTTTAAACATCTCAATCTAAAAATGACAGATAGGCAATTCACAGAGTCGACTTTTCAATGATTTTTTTCTTGGGCAGCTCTGGTATATAGAGTTTACTTGAATACATCAGAAGTAATGGTAGGCATATTAAATTTTCGTTATCTTCATTATAAGCCTTTATAACAATATTGTTAAGTTTTTAACAATAAAAAATAGTTTTAAAAAATATAAGGAAATAGCTCACAAAAAATAAAAAATAAACATTCTAATGTTTAAAAAATTATTCTTAGACGTATAAGGAATTGCGTGGGAATTAATCTGTTCCACGGTATTTAAGATAAGGGAATGGGGCTGAAAATTTCAACAAATAAATACATGATCGTCAAGTGGGATCATTATGTATCAAAAAGATGTTCATGTTTTTGTAGAAAATTTATTTTTCCTAAACAAACCTAAGAATTCTCGAAAACAGATAAAAATTTCGAGTTATTTTTATTATTATATTCTGTAATCTGGACCTAAGAAAAAAATACATATACTTTTATTAAGGATTAAAAAATTTGATTCATAATTACCCCATCGGGAGTATAAATATATATCAGACTCTGATTGTTAATAACTATGAAGAAGAATTCTTGGTTCAAATGAAATTTTCAGGATATCTTCAAAATAATTTTAAGAACACTTATATATGGTATGAACAAACTATTTTATTGTAATCATAGTACAATATAATTAATAACTAAATTAAACAAAATCAAGGCTATTATAGTTGAAAGCCTTTCATTTATCTACTTTATTCACTTTTATAATAATGGTCCAAAAAAGGCTTTATTTATTTTATTTATTTGTAAAATGGCTTCATTACAAATGGATTCTTTTGGTGCCAATATGTGACCTGAATTTTATTAGAATTAAAAAAAATCTATCAATTTCATTTATTCCAGAAATTTGCTTCTTTTATTTTTATTGCCATTTAAAAAATAAATCTTTCTTTTTTGGACCACCTTAACTTCTAAATGGAAATATATTTTAAAGTATGATTATTATTATTATAACACCAGCCAAATTAAAAGAAAATATGAAAAGCGTTTTTTTACTTTGGGACGGACTCATCCCATTGGGCCTGAAACATATTTCCGGCAATTAGATCACCCAACTGGTACTTTTCTACCATTTCTTTAGTAGAGAATTCTTGACGATCCAAAGGATAATTATTAAAATTAATTTCTCCAGGCTGCTTGTAAACCAGAAAGAAGTATCTGTGAAGTCCAGAGCCTTGTGGGGGGCGAGAGCCAACATAAGAGGCCCAAATGTTACGATTGAAATTATCACCTTCCGAAAAATCACTTCCATGAATATTTGCGACCAACCAATGTAAGAATTCAGGATTTCCGGAACTCGCATCGGGATCTAGAAAAAGATCCAAATTTTTGTTAACAATTGAGGAACCGAATTCTATAACCGCCTATATAAATTTTTCTCGCTGAGCAGAGAAAGCCTCTTGGAATCTTTTTAAACTAGTTTTTAAATGATTGCGAATTTAGATTCGCAATAATTCAATCAAGTTTTGGGATTTCTTGATCAAATTTACAGGAAATATTCTCTATGGTTTATGTTTGGAACAACATAAAGCATTTTTTTCTTATATTTATTATTAAACAAAAATTTTGTTCAAAATATTAAAAAAATAATAGAAAAGAAATATAAAATCTGTACATCAAATAAATAAACATAAATATAAAAATATAAATTATATGTTATTATTAATTAGTAAAAAGTTTATCATGATAAATTAGTCTGGAGTTTATAATTTTTCTCCCAATTGAGCACTCCTTTATTAATGAAAGTTGACCAAATTTCAAAATTTTTCGATTTTTTTCGAATAATTTTTTACTTAGAAACAGAATTAACATTTAAATTTTTTTATATTGTTACAAGGATTTTTTCAGTGATTTCAAAAATTAAAAGGGATTTAAAATATTTTATTGCCTCTTAAAACATTACAAGGGTTTTTTTCAGTGGTTTCAGTGGTTTTAGTAATAGAAAATGCATTTTACCGAAACGGTATCGTGTCAATTCAAGGACATTGGTATTTGAATTAGAACTACGGGAAATATTGATTCTATTCGTTGTGTCGTGTTGTCACAACACACATTGGGGACAGAATGTTCAAAACTTTAAGATAAAAAATATTTTTTTTAAATGTAATACAAAATACAAAAAACATTTACTGAATAAGTGACCAAATAGCAAAAGTAACTTAACTATACAATCCATAAATTTTTCAAATAATTTATTTGTTCAAACAGATTATTTCAAAAAGACTTAATCAATACTAAGAACATA
>JAWWLR010000054.1:10412584-10423616 GCA_035041075.1 Acraspis erinacei
GCGGGGCGGGGGCAGTCCCGATACAAAGCACGGTCCTGAGCTTCATCAAACTTGACTCAACGAAAATGCTCTCGACCAATCAGCTTTATCTAGAAAGAGGCAGGGCTACATCTCATATCTCTCTCTCTCTCTAGATCCCATTTACGTTCTCCGCAAAGCGTTTTCGGTCCATTTCTATATGTCGATGGCCTAGCTGGTAAGACAGAAGCAGACATTCTGGTCTTGAAGACACATTCAAGATATTCAAGGCAAAAATCAAGACAAAATATTTTAACTCGGGTATGCAAATTTTTAGCTTAAACATTCGTGCAAAATGCATTTAAAAAAATAAATTTTTGCAGATATCATGAGTCTCAAGATTATGAAAGGAGCGTTACGAACACTGTAAAAAAGTGCTTGAAAATTACCGCATTAATCAGTGGACATAAAGATACCAGAGATTAACGTGGTAATTTTTCTGTAATGGTTGAAAATTAATGTGATACTTTAAAAGCTCATGAAAAAAATTCTGCTAAGGTTACAGGATTTTCAGTTAAAACAGGGACAGCATAGATTTTCTGTAAATATTACCGAACTTTCTGCGAATCTTTAAATTGTAAAATCTAATCAAAAAGTATGTAAATGTTACAGAAAATATCCGTAAATTGATAAATTAACTGAAAATCTTGTAACCTTAGCAGAATTTTTTTCTCCATGTGGAGAGAGGAAAATGCCCGTAACGTCACTTTCAGATAGTGTAATTTCACGTTCTTGTTGTAAAATTTAATACTCAATGTGAAATAAAAGGGTTTTCTCGAGGCAAAGACACGCATAACATGAAAATTTACATAAGATTATTAATATTTAATTGAAGAAGTCCATTTACAAAAATAATACTTTCAGCTAATCTAAACGATGTTTTTCTTTATTTCTAAACAAATACCACACTCAAGGAGAAAGTTTTTCTACTCACCTTACATGCCAAATATCGACATTAGCTTACGTACGTAGTTAAAGGAGATAAAGCTTAAAAGGCTGGTGGCTATAAAAACTTTTTCTTAAAATTTCTCTGCAGTGAAATTACAAAATAGTGGCAAAATTTCCATCGATCACCTTTTTTGCACTTTCCATGTGAATTCGATTACAGCACCTTTTTGATTTTAAAGCAACCTGTTAAAAGCGCATGATAATATCGGTTATAATATGGTTGAAATTTACCACGTTAATCCCTGCTATTTTTATGCCCACTGATTCCTCCGGTAATATTACACTTTTACGGTAAAATTGATACGAATTTTGTGAAATTACACTTTTGATCGCTGAAAGTTCATAATAAACTTGTAAAATGTAACCCCAGAGTCGAAATTTATGCCCCACTTGGAACCTGGAACTCCTGTCTTAGTAGGCGCTAGAAGCAGTAAAGTAGGTTCTAAACAAGCAGCGTATTCAATGTAATTTAGAGCCTACTTTGAAGCTAAAAGTGTCCGAAATCGGCTTTTCTTCCACGTTTAGCGTAAAACTAGGGTCTGTATCTAAAACATATTAGACCCTCTTTTAAGGCTCCATAGATTCTACATATAGGACTTTCACTCTAAATCCCTTGGACCGGAATCCCGATCCAAGCACTGGTAAAAAAATCCCGGTCCCTTGGACCGGAATTTTTTTTCCTAGCCAATAATCTCCCTGGTCCAAGCTTAGACCGGAACTAATGTCAGTTCTAGCTTGGATCGACCTGATTACAATTGAATTTCGAGGTTATGTTTCACTTTTTGTCAAACACTGCACTGCGGACACCTTATGGGAAATCGAAAACGTCTAGCAGCTCAATAAAAATAAAATATCACACGCCTTGGTTTGTTGATTCTAGGTATTCTAACCTACACCATCAACATTCCACGTGCAGGATTCCAGTGCCGTTTGGACTGTTCGTGAGCATCAGAGTAAGCGTGGGACCGACCACCGCTTTTCCGGTCTATTGGAGTGGAAAGTCAGTGCATTGGACCGGAATCGCAGGTTTAACCATTGCTTGGACGAGAATTCGGGTCCAAGGGATTTAGAGTGTGTGGCATCAAAGAAGATTCTCTATAATCTCACATCTAGATGAATACAAAGAACATTTGTTATTAATCAGAAAAAGTAAAGTAATATATGTGATATAAATATCAAGGTAGATATTTAAATTTGATTCAGTGTTATTTAATATTTAAATGAACACAATGTCAAACATGCCAATTTCAAGAACAATATCTTTTTATCTATTTAGTAAGCAAAGATTTATGGAAACTCGTTCAGCATTATAATTAATACAATTACAATAAAAGCACAAATATTTACATCAAGATTCAACCAAATATTCATCAAAAAATACCAAGTTTCTCGTCGTCCCGAAATTCGGGATGACTAGCATATTCTCACCATTTGTCTAGTCGTCCCGAAATTCCGGATGACTAGCCTATTTTCACCATTTATCTAATCGTTCCTAAAATTATGTATTTTTAAAATTTTATTCCTTTTGGGTTAGCCAAAGATTATCAAAACTGCTAGTTGTCCTTAGAAAAAAATTTCAGGAACGAATAAAACGAAAAGTTAGGTTATGTTTTATAAAGTGTAGTCCTTTAAGCTTTAACTCATCCAAATTAATTTATATATTTGCTCTCTGTCACCCTGGTCTCAAGTTCGTTCGAAACTTCCCTATGATTTACGATTATTATTTATTTTTTTTTTTTATTTCTGCGCGCTTGGATTGGATCTTACTTTTATGTGATCTGGAGTCTATACTCTGTTCACGGAAAGAATAACCTACAGACGCGCATGTTTTCATTTTTGGGCGGGGATACTGTCAAAGAAGGAGTTGTTTGGACGAAAGTGACCAATATTGAAGCAGGCACTCAATTTTTTATGACGTTCAGGGAGCGTGCCGGTCAAGTTTCTTTAAGAAAGAATTTCATAGCTGCACAAAGTGGACGTAATTTGGTCCGCCTGTAAGTTATTCTCTCGGTGAACAGGGTATAGACCAGATACAATTGTTGCAAGTTGTATCTGAGGGCTCCTTGACACAATTGCAGATCCGCAATTTGCGGACTTGCGCAAATCATGAGTTGTGAAAATATATATTTTTCTACCTATGGAAAAATCACCGAATGGCGGTAATTTGAATGCTTGAGTGCTTTTAAATACCAAATTTAAGTTGTTTCACATGATAGGCAGATGTATTGAGCTATGCATAATTATGAAAGAATAACGGCGATGCAATAAATGCATTTAAAAAATATTTTAATGAAAGGAAACAAGCACATGTAAATCAGCTGATTCCTCTCAAAGTTTTGCTTATACACTGTTAAAAAAGCGGAGTTAAAATAAACTCCGAAGCATAGCCTATAAAAGTCTCACCATTTTGAGTAAACAGCATGCGGATTAGAAGATTCTGGTGCACAGGATGCGTTTGTGACATTTATTAATATAACAATATTATATTCTTTTGCAAACAATTGCGTATAAGTTTTGCGACATTCTATCGTTTCTTGTAACACATCCATTCCTGAAAAAGAACCCAGCAACATCAAGTGAACGTCAATTACGCGCTTTTCTGTCTTATTTTTGAAACATCAGAAACAGCATGTTGGTTATCATTGTTCAGCAGTAACTATGTAGAGCTTATGTTCGGAGTAATGTCGACTACGCTTGCACAAAGAAGTCCCGCAAAGCCGATACAGTTTTTTTTTGCATAATAATAACGTTATTATGTTAATAAATGTCAAAAGTACTTACCTTCTGTGCATAAAAATATCATTTTGTGGAAAAGGACATACAAAACACGAGTAAATCCATCGAGCGATATTCCCCGATATCGACACGATTCCGGCTCGATCCCAGCCTCCGGTATCGGGCTTTGATCGTGTCCGTTTTAGCTCGACTCGACTTTGTATCGGGAAGTCGATATATCGGCTCTGGATCAGGTCGGATTTTCGATACTCCTTCGGCAGATGTGATCTTATCACCTGAACCGAGCGGAGAGAGAAATTTGACAATGGGTTGACGTCACTCTGTCCCCGCTTACTCCTCCACTGCCTGGTTAAATTGGTTATGACTAGGGTGAAAATGCTGAAATTTCACTTTGAACCTCGTTTTTAATTTCATCCTACTGGAAACCGCTAGTCGCTACGTCACAGACACATCGGGCGAAGGAGTATCGAAAACCCGACACGATCCAGAGTCGATATATCAACTTCCCGAGCCAAAGTCGAGCCGAGAGAAAACCGAGAACTGGTATCAGAAACACGATCTCAACCCGAGCAAAAACCGACGAGATCCAGACCCGATCCCGAGACAGTATCGTATCAAACGGCACCACTACAAAACATGACAAACCCGTAACTCATGTACATAGCACATTGAGAGGAATCAGCTGATTTACATGTGCTTCTTTCTTTTCATGAAAATATTTTTTTTTAAATTAATACATTTGCCTATCATTTGAAACACCTTAAATTTCCAATTTAAAAACACTCGAGAATTCAAATTACCACCATTCTGATATTTTTCCAAAGGCCGAAAAATCTCTATTTTCCCAACTCACGACTTGCGCAAGTCCGCAAGTTGCGGATCTGCAATCGTGTGGAAGAGCCCTGAATGTATTCAAATAAAATTTCGAGAATGGAGCCACTGGACTGACTGAAATATGTTAAAGTGACTCTGAAACCTTTGCCAAGTAAGCTATAGTCAGATGATAGTACGAGGTTCATTCTACAAAACTAATCGTAGGTGGCAGCACGGAGCCGAGTACTAGAACCTCTGTCGATGGGAGACGAAATTCAATATGGTGAACCTATCCTAAGCTAGACTCACTTTGCAAGTGAAGTCGAAAAAAGGCTAATTAACCTTTTTACAAATATGATATGATAAACATTGATGAGAAGTTTAAAAAATATATTTTGTGATATTTTCAAGGTATAAGTGGCACTTTACACTTATTCGAAAAATTCCCTGTGACTGGTCACAGAAATAATATAAGATCGCATCCTTGCCCTTGTCCAACGCTTCGTGGGGGGGGGGCGCGAACGCACCCCTGTGACTGGTCACAGAGATAATGTAAAATCACACCCCTGCCCCTTTTCCATTGCCTCGTGGGGGAGGCACCCCGTTGACTGGTCACAGAAATAATGTAAGATCACACCCCTGCCCCTTTTCAAAAGAGGCGTGGGCCTTGATGGAAACTTTTATAGTAGAAAAAACTTCTCTCAATCAATTCACATCCGGAATATGTGGAATTCGGTTAAAGTCATTAGAAAAAATGTTAGGTACATAAAAAAGGAAGTAAAACGTATTCGGTAAAAAAGTAGGGTTTATTTAAAAAATAAAGTAAAAGTGTAAGATACATAAAAAACTGAAGTGATACGTTAGAGAGGTTTGGAACGACTGAGCGACAAATAGACGGAGCGACGGACCTCCGGGTGAGAGAGATTAGTAACTTACAATTGCTAAATAACAACGAGACGGTTACCAGACACCAACAGTTCTTAATTCACAAATATCGATGCTTATATGTGTAGAAATACTCCAATACCCTCCTCAACGATATTTGCGGTGTTATTGATGAGATAACCCACACATCTCAAACATATATATGAGCTTGGTTCCATTTAGCGGCTTGGTCAATAAATCTGCAGGCATTTTGATTTGTTGGGCACTACTTGTATTCCATGATCCTTTGGTCCTTTAAAACCTTGATATAATGGTACTCAGTATCTATATGTTTCGTACGATGACTAAATTTCTTGTTGTAGATCAATTTTAAGCAACTTTGATTGTCCTCATAAACAATTGTTGGTCCGTGTTATTTTTGTTGCATATCCTCCAATAGTCGTCGAATCCAAACTCCTTCTTGGCACGCATCCGCTAGAGCGACATATTCTGCTTCGGTTGATGATAAAGCAACACAAGTTTGCTTCCAGCATGCGCAACATATAGATGCTCCGTAAAGTTGAAATAAAGAACAACTATTAGATTTTATGTCAGATTTATCTTCTGCCCAATTCGCGTCAGCAAGTCCAATTAGGCTTTTAACAGCATCCTGTCCTCCAAGCTTTAATTTCACATATTTGGTTCCTTTCCGATAACGAGCGATTCTTTTCGCCTCCGTACAGTGAGTCATTGCCGGGTTCTTGTTATGCTGACTCATAATGGTAACACTAGCCGCGATCTCGGGTCGAGTGTTGACCGACACGTACCGTTATGCCCCAATTATCATTTTCTATTTATCGCTTTCTTCCTTTGAAGTTTCGGCTTCTCTTGACTTCATGTATCCTGGATCTAATGGAATGTTGGAATGTTTTGCATCTTGCAGCCCAACGCTGTTTAAAATCTGTTCTATATATTTTGGCTGAAAGATAGAATAATAACTCCCCTCTTTTTTCACTTGAATTCCTAAGTAGTGCTGTAATATTCCGAGATCCTTCAAGTGAAAATGATTTTCCAGAAGAGCGGCAACCTGCTCTATTTTACAAGCAAGGATCTGCTTGATTTTTCTGAAAATAATAATTGTGTAGAATTTGATCTAGTTGGTCATTTCATACCTTCGCAGCTTGCTTAAGTTTGTAAATACTTTTCTTCAATTTGCAGAACCTATTTTCTTTTACTGGGATCGCGTATCCCTCCAACTGTTTCATGAATATATTCTCCTTTAATACTCCTTTAAGAAAGGCCGTCTTAGTATCGTAATGTTTGACAATCATTTTTTCTTGAGCAGCAATTGTCAGTAGAGTCCTAAATGCAGTTTGCCGAACAACAGGTGCGAAAACCTGATCAGAATCGGTTTCGTACTTTTCGGAAAATCCGCGAGCGACAAGTCTTGCTTCATACCTATCTGTAAGGAACTCATAAGCGTTAGGGAAAACTAGTATAGAAGAATGTGGAAAGTCAGGTTTAGTCCTGCCGTATTCTTCCAAACTCCCTCCACTATGTATTGTAAGGACAGTCTAGGAGACGTGTACCAGAAAGTGCCTTCGGAAGTCTTTCGGCCACCCTCAGCGAAGGTTGTATCGTCTACGAATCTTTGACAAAATAAATAATACCTTCAAAGTTAAAACGAAAAAGTAGCAAAAGTGAATTCATTACTCTTACCCCGTTGCAAGTTGGCGATCCTGCCAGGATAGTGGCAAACTATCGCTTGAAAAACTAGCAACGGCAATACAAGGAATCAAAAGGCCTTATATTTGATTCGAGCCTTGAATACAAAATTGAGAACTACGGTTCTCCTCGGAAGGACTCCGGATTTCTCTACGGAAAGTCTGTAAAACAAGAAACCTGTAAGGTATTGGGTAAAACTAAGAGCTGAATTAAGTACGCCTTATTCTACATAAACCCTATTACCAGAAAAAAGGCTAGTAATTGTAAATTAAGGTATGGTATAAGTCTTCTTTGCAGCCGTCAAACGAAGACTTTCAAGTACGCAAAGTTAAGCTGAAGTGAAAGTGTAGTTAAGGTGAAGCAAAGTTTAGAAAAAACAAAATAAAATTTGTATAGGGAACGGTTGGTATACTACGCGTGCTCGCTAGCTCTGCCATCCTTAATAAAAAGAAACCCGAATCTGAATTAACCTTGTAGGTACTCCATGTAGACGGATTGTAAAAGTGAGGATTATAAAAAATATAGCAAAACAAAAATTTTAACACGGTCGCGATACCATTACACCCGGCACTCGAAATTAGGAAAAATTATACACGCTGGCCTTTCAAGTCTATAGGGAAAACTTATCCACAAATTACGATACACAATCCGAGACCGATAATTCAGACAACCCTTTGCCGGAAGCCCATAATAACAGACGGGGCAACATGAGCATACTCACTACTGACGAGAAACTCGACCTAATACTGTCTAGGATGACACTTTTAGAGGAAGTAGTATCTAGACATACTGTCGAAAACAGCAGCCGGGTTGACGAAATTTTCCGATTAACGCAAAGATTGGACATCCCGTCGAAAGTAAAAACGTACACAGGCGGAGATGTTATGGCTTATGACAATGATGCGGACTACGGAACAGAATCTACTAATCACCAGAAAAAAAGTAACGCAGAAATAAACTATGAGAACGAGGGGAACAACGCGAACGTAGAAAGTGACGCGGAAGGAAATGAGAATGGGAAGAACAGCGCGGAGGAAGCACCCGAAAGGCAATAAAATCGACTCCTCGTGCCAATAAGACCGTCCAGTGACATCCCGACTAATGCAGAATGGCATGGGGGTAGAAGACTTTATACGATCAGTAAAAAGGGCACAAGACAGGTGCTCTCAACCCGAATTGCTATTAGACTTCGGTTTAGCAGAAAGGATCACACAAAAATGCAGAAAGGGCAATTAGGTACTTAGAAATTAACAGCTTTAACAATCTTTTTGAAGCCTTGAGACGAAATTTAAATCTGACCGGATCAGTTTCTGCTCTTAGATCTAAATTATAAACATGCAGACAAGGTCCTACAGAAACAATTCAAAGTTTTAACGGGCGTTTTAGACAGGCTGTAAACGAAGTAAAATATGCAGTGCAATACGAAGTCACAAAGAGCATGGAGAGAAAGATTGCTATCCAGATAGAAGAAAAGGAATCCCTCAAAAGATATATGCTGAACTTGAGAAGAGAAATCGGACTGCAAGTTAAAGCTCAAAAACCAAAGAGCCTATGTGAATACAGCCGCCTATGAAAACTCACCTACGGGCCCCAATGTGCAGTAGCGCACCACCGATAAAAACTTACCAAGCACAGGCTGCCGGAAACGAAGTGTCCCGAACAGCTATACCGAATTCGAAAACTCCGCTTCAACAAAGAATGCAGTTGAATTGTCAGTTGGTAAAATGCAAAATTTTCAGTCAGGAAAGTTCCAAAATCGACTCCCACAAAACCCTGTGAGGATTATCCAAGAATTCGAGAACCCATAGGACAGGCAGAATTATTTAGAATTTCAAGAAATGAGTCCCGAAGAAAGAAACAAACAACTAGACTACGAGCAGAATGCAGAATTTCAAATATCAGCGGCAGATTATTATCCATCAGGGGCAAACATTCAAATGTATTGATTTACAGCTCACTGGTCGACTTTGGTGCAGCGATTAACCTTATCAAAGAAAAGAATGTGCCAAAGGAATTCAAGGTGTTCCCCAAGAAAAAATATTTCTTTATGGGAAAGGACCGACACTGCTCACATTACGCCACTTGCATTAATTACTTTGGGAAAAAACATCTCTTTCACATAGTAGATTATGATTTTCCTTTTCCAGAAGCTGTAATTATAGGGTTATCCTTCTTTTACCCAATATTCAAGATATTCAATTACGCCTCAATATCTGATTCTAGAAAAAAAATTACCTCTACATGATTATGGACGCTTTATTAGTGGCAACGCGGCTCAAATCAACAGAATAAGCATTGATGCACCTGACCAAGAAATATTCATTGACGATAATCCCAATATACCGGACGGAATTTACTTAATCAAAGATAGTCAACAAATAGTTTATATTGGAACTATGACAGGAACCCCACTCTGATCAAAGTACCGAAATACGAACTCATCCAGAATATAAGGAAAGTACATAGGGCAACTGTTAATCAGATCCGCGAAATTTTATGGAAAGGAATAGCGTCTTACAATGACATCTTCCATCTGGAAGGATATCCACTGCCTCACACCGACCTAGTGGAACACGAGATTGTCCTTAAATCAGGAAAAATAGTCAACATTAAATCATGTAGGGAGATTTGTTAAAAAAGGAAGTGATACAAAATTCAAAGTCACCTTTTAACTCCCCCATTTGGGTAGTACAGAAAAAACGAACGCTTCAGGAATGAAAAAATGGCGAATTGTCATAGACTTAAGAAAGATTAACGAGGACACAGACCAAGATGCATATCCACTGCCGGTGACAGATGATATCCTAGATCAGTTAGGAGAAGCTAAATTTTTCTCCGCCTTCAATTTAAGCTCCGATTTTCATCAAATACCTATGGCTTAGGAATCAAAAAAATATTCAGCATTCTCAACACCCAAAGGGCATTTCGAATTTCACAGGATGCCTTTTGGATTAAGGAATACCACAGCCATATTTAAACGAATGATCGACGGAGAATTAAGAGGATTAGCAGGAAAAATATGTTTTGCCTATCTCGACGAGATAGCTGTATTCGGAAGTACCCTGGAGGAACATAACGAAACCCTCTTTACCCTTTTTGAAAGACTAAGACAGACAGGTCTAAAACTTCAGCCCGATAAGTGTGAATATGTACGCCCTGAACTTGAATACTTCGGACACGTTATTACCAACGATGGAGTAAAGCCCAATCCAGCAAAGTTAGAAGCAGTAAATAATTTCAGACAGCCTAGAAATGCAAAAGAAATCCAATCATTCTTAGGATTAGCTGGCTACTATCGAAAATTTATACGGAATTTTGCATGTCAAGAACATTAAATTAAGCAGAAAAGAATTACAGCACATCCGCGAAGGAACTTCTAGCTATCCTTCGTGCGGTAAAACGACTCAGGCAGTATCTTCTAGGAAGAAAAATAAAAATTCAAACCGACCACCAAGGTCTGACATTACTACACAATGTTAAAGATCCTTCATCCAGACTAGTAAGATGGAGATTAAGCCTATCAAGATTGTTTCCAATCACGGATCCTTCAGAAGAAGATGTTGAGGAAAACCCAACCGGGAAGTGAAGAAACCAAATGCCTGTGGAAAACTGTGGATAGAGGTCACCAAGTTTCAATTTGGAAATTATCAAGAAGAGTCGTTGTTAAGATTACTCAACCTCAAATTCAAGGATTTCATGGATAAGAAATTGACGGTAGTAAGACTCCATTTCGCAGAACCAATGATTACACCATTAGAAAAACTCAAAATTCAAGAAATCATAAGCTTTTTATGCTCCCGGTATCCAACACTAAGTTTCCACATATGCTGCAATGCCATGAGAGACCGCACAAATAAAGAAAAGAAAAATGTAATCAAGGAAGTGCACGGATCCATTATGATTCAGCATTATGGTGAAAACAAAACTA